>NXFV01000935.1:0-34487 GCA_002803225.1 Gamarada debralockiae | reverse complement strand
CTGACTATATTCTTATGATTTTCGGGTCCCGATCGTATTCTTATAGCGAGGTTCTACTGTATCATCGCACCTCCTCTTTCCTTCACAGAACTTGAGATAGCCAATTAGCTGCTGAGAAAGAACTTGGACTTTTTTGTTGCGTGTGACAGTCCTGGAAATGTTTTATAAGCATTTACGACCTCCCAAGTCAATCCGGCGAATGGCCAAGTGATATCAATTTCAGTCCATCCGATTCACCACTTCACACTTGAGCCCTCCAATGAAATCCGAAAGAGATATACGCCAATTTTTGTTGCACGTCTCATCTCAGATGTCATATTTGATTCAGATTCAACTTAGAAGCATTTTCTAAGGGTCCTGTAACCATTTCTCAGCATTTTGAGCGTAATTTAGTACTCTTCACTCAGAATCTTAGAATCTGGTTATGAACTTACTTAAACTGAGAAGTCATATATTTTAAGGATTGATTGAGTAGGGCTTAAGAGTTAACATATAACTCGCATGTAATGTAGAATCAAGACACGAGAGAGAAGCGGTAAAGCTGAGCGAGCCATGTGATAACAACTCTCCTTTGACTTCATCCATGTGCGGGCCCAATCACATCCACGGGAGAGAAAAAAAGCGAAATTTTGTTGTCACATCTCATCACAGACCTCAGAAACATTTTTCTAAACGCTTAGAATCTATGGAGATGGGTTTTCTGATCAGTCTTGACCTGCTTCCATGACTTTAGACAGAATCCGGACAAAGGATGTGAGATATATAAAAGCATTCTTAAACGTGATGGTGGCTGTTTAAGAATCATAAAAAATCTGGTATTATTATTCTAAGATTTGACCCGAGCCAAGCATTATTGTAGATAAGATACGGAATGCAAGTTGAGAACTGAGAGCTATTGAGGTTTACAGCCAAGCGACTTAAAGGCAGAAAAAAAAAAGAAGCTGTATTTTACGTTGTGAATTTCAATATTTGAGATTGGGTTCGAGATGCTTTATAAACGTTTTGAAGTTGTTCAGATGTGCTTTGAAACTTAATATTAAGCTGGGAGTAGAAGGAGAAGACAAGCATAACGGCAAAGTTAAATATCAATAAAAGGAGAAACCGTGTGAGAAGATATCGTACATTTAGCTGTCAACTTTGTGTTCCTCGAGGCCAAGAGGTATGTTGTGAGGACTCCAATGGCCTGTGTGGAGAGTCACATGACTGATGGTTGGTGCTTGACCCCTTCTCGGAAGTTGTGCAAATCGTTCAACCAGATGGAGCGAGTGTGGATGGAGGCGTTTTATTGCAGATCGTAGTTCGAAGTAAACAAAGGACCTACTTGAAAGTGAAGTAATTTCTGACGCGTTGTGAAATGGATGTGTCAGGAGTCGACGGCAAGGATTTTGGAAGCCCGGCCCACGAAGTGCTGAGGTGCGACACATAAATTCCATGTCCGACGTTCATCGTTCTCAAATAATTCCTAGCGGCATGTTCACGTCTGCGCAGCCAATAAAGTATGCGAGTATATTACTTTACATTTCTACATGCAGCTCCAAAACGCTGATGCGCTAGGCTTATATCTATTTACAAGCACAGCAGGAAGAATCTGGTAATCATCTATTTCATAATGCCAGCTTTTTCATCACCATCAGCATCCTTTTTGAGTTTAGCTCGTCCATCAAGCTGGGCTTCTTGCCAGTGCTGTCAACGCCAGTTCCAGTGGTACCGTTCGTGTCGGTGGTGCGAGAAGATCCAGTCGTGCCAAGGTCATGGCCGGCACCGTGAGAGTCGTGAGCTCTATCATCAGCATCAGTCAAAGAAATGGTCACGCGTGCGCCAGCGCCGCTGAGGGAACCGCCAATAGACTTTGGCTCGCCGCCGAAAGCATCGGTGCGCTCCTTGCGACCGCCAAGGTGTTCACCCTGCTTCTGGAACTCGTCCATGGTGACGGGAGTTGGGTGGCAGTATGGTGCTTGGCCTCGTTTTGATAGACCTCGTGAACAGGGACGGTGGTGTGGGACGACGGATGGCTGGACGGTCTCTTTTTGCATGACGGGCTGGATGTTCTCGTGGATGTGGTGGTGGAGGTGCTCGCCTGAAACAGTTTGGTTGGGAGATGAGGTGTGCTGAGTGTCACCGACGGTGCGGGTGTTCTTGGATTGAGCTTGCTCAGTGGCGAGGCGTTGCTTAACGTGATCGTTGTTGCGGTTCTCGACACCGGCCATGTTGTGGGTGTGTTGCTCGGGAGAACCTCCTTGTATTGGATTCGCTGAAGCGAGGTTCGATGGTGGTCTTGGTGAACTTCACGGTTGACGGCAGTCTGCACGTTCTCATGTTGAGTGCGTCGGATGTTCTCGTTTCTGACGGCTGGGGTTGGTAGCCTGCTGGAGTTAGTGATGCATATAGCGGATGTGAGCTTTCGAGAACATACCTCGTGGACAGTGGTGTCGTGTTTTCCATCCTTGGAAAGGAAACCAGAAACTACTGCCTTTGACTTGTCCATTTTGATTTATTGATTGAAGTTGATTTAGTTTGATGAAGTTAGTTTGGGGTACAATGATGATATTGTATGAAGGAGGAGACATTGGGAGAGCAGTGGTGGGAGTTATATACCCTCATAGCAAAGGACCCTGAAATTACGTAGCTAAGCAAAATCCTTAGAGGGATAGAAGATGGCTACATCATCTATGACAGGCGTTAGAAGAAGCATTTGATCTAAGCAAGTAAAAAGGGAAAAGGTTGATAGAAACAAGGCGGCGAGACTAAGGCTTGCCTCTGTCGTTGGCTCGGTTGAGCTTGAGAATGTCAGGCGAAGAACGGTTGTGACGGTTCAATAGTAAAAACAATGATGTTGAAAAGTGGCTATGCAAAAGAGTCTTCAAACTTGGTCCTTTTGTCCTGGTCCCCTCGGTGGCACGATTAAACTTTGAAGCGTGGCGACGAGCTGCAAGGCTGGATGATTATGTCGTGGTAAGTCTTTTGCACGTACAGGGGAGCGGAGCGGGACGCAACTAGGAGAGGAGTCAGGAATTCCCATCCGGTTGACTTGCCCAATCTTTCTCCTCCCTACAAATTTGACTTTGATACTGGAGTGATCTTGCAGGTGAAAAGGGACCTCGACATGGAAACCGGAACCCTGTCGACATCCAGGTCGCAATCTCTCGTTTGAGTGTATGAAGGCAAGGTTCTGTAGCACCTGTCAAATCGCTGACTTGTATTGGGTCTTGAAGCTATGGAATCTCAGCAGGGATGATTGGCACGGTGAGGCCGATTAGATGCTTTCTCAGGACTGAGATGCGGCGATCTAGACGAGATCAGCGCGAGAGTTTTACGACATGTACACTTCCTTAAGCTTTTAGGCCATGGCCTCAGGCCGAATTGCTGGTTTCAGCTGTGCATGGAATCCTTCCCGTCAGAGGTTCTCTGCTTGCGGAGAACTACCAGCATCACCGTCACGGGGCATTGGATCCACAGAACCCTGATTCTCATTACCCATGGCTGCTCTTATCAGATTTTCCTCTATTTCCCAATGATCTGAACCTGAAGGCTGGGCCACCACAGAAATCGATTGCATCATCCATCAAAAGGGTCTCCGGATCAGGATCAAGCAGGACGACGTGCATTTGCTGTATTACATCTCCCTACTCTTGGTCTTCGCTTGGAGATTTCTGCCCTTGGTTCATGATGCAGCTGAAGCACGTGGGGTGTTGGATAGAGATTGAACCTCACGATCTGTTAATTGATGTTGAAGCTCAAATTTGCCCCAAGTCCAGGAGATGCCACATCCGCTTGTCCTAAAGATCGTGAGATGGATTTGAAGCTGGCGGTTCTGTTCTTCGTGTCTGCCGGATTTGGCTTTTGATGACGCCCAGCGCGATGATGGTCGAGCGGATAACGTCTGAAGATCTCCTTCGATGCCGTGATACGTCAAACATGGAGTAGCTTATGCGCGGGGATGTGGTGTACTGAAGAAAAGGAGAGAATGGATACACTTACGACTGCCAAACCGCATTGAGTACAGTGCCTTGTCCATCTTCTTCGACAAGCCACTGGTGGCTGAGAGATCTTGAGATCAACAGAACTAGCAAACGCCAGCTGCCAATGTGGAAATGATGGGAAGCAGACGTCCGTTCACTCCCCAGGGCGCTGTTCAACCGTGTCCAAAACACTGCAACAACCAATCCTTCGATCATAAAATTCTCCGAAATAATAATTTCAAATCATTACCGGCCATTAATTGGGTCACGATAACTGCAGGCATTTCGTAGATCATCCACTCTCGCCTGTGCAGCTGGCTGGGGGTTGAGGCGCCGGCGCCCTTTACTCTGTTCGATGGGTTCCAGGATCAAGCGCATGTTCTTTGGCAGATCATCCAACAACGTCAATCTCCAAGCAGCCAAACCCTACGATTCCATCGTCGCATTAGATCCGCCTGTCAAGGGGTCATATCCGGTTGCAGGCAATGGCCGGAATGTGCTCGAGGAAATTCAACGGACGAGAGCGAAGAGACAATCGACAACCGGGAGTATCGCCGCACCCCCTCCCAACATTCCACGACGACAAGAAAATGCGATTCAACGACCAAGAACTGCGCCGCATGATGGTACACCCGGTGGAGGACATACAAGGTCAAAGAGTGTGAAGAGTACGAAGGGAAGAACGTTGTCTGGGTTCTCGATGAAATCCCCGCCAAGCTTCTTCAGCAGCAGTAGACGAAATTCCTTGAGATCAAGCATCGACCGACCTCCCCTTCCTCTCAATCCCAGTCCCCCTCCAATTCCGAGAGTATCGTCCCCTCCGCTGCGAGAAATCAGGACATACATACCGACGAATGGCAAAACGAACTCTCACGCGTCACCTGCGTTTACTCCTCCTTTTGCACAACTCAATCGAGACTCCTCACAAGCCTCGCACAAGTCCCATGTCGATCTACTTGACGCCCATTCGAATATAAAACGAACAAGGGAAGCTTCATTGCATCGGGCAAAAGCGTCTGGAGTGCGAAACTATGGCGAGGATGTGGCAGATAGAAATATTGACGCTTTTGGGGAGCGTTCGGATCGGGATCATAAGCTGGATTTAAATTCGCCAGAATTCAGTTACCTCAAGTCAGTCTACGCTCCCAAGAAGAGAATAGTACGAGCAGAGCCACATTCGCGTGTTGGGTCTGCATTGGGACATGTACTAGGGACAGACGGAAGCAGTGGTGACGACACACATCCTTCGAGGGACCAAGTTCAACCGAGAACAAATCCAATGCACCCAACCACTTCCACCAGATCTGGACCACGGCCAGTTTCTATCTTACCCCCTCGGATTGATTCTGCTTCTGCGGCTGCTGTGTCATATGGTAATGGCCGGAGTCGTGACGATCATCGCTCCAATGCATCCAATGGGGCTGCTGATCGAAGAGGTCGAGCTATGTCGCCACTCTCCTCAGCTACAACCTCAATGTCCGAGGAGCCTCTCGCCCGAGATCATCAAAATCGTCAATCATTGAATTCTACGAGGGCAGCGTCTACACCTCCTGTAGCAGAGCGCGGACGAACACGTCCCATCACTGTTACGACGACTACCACCACGACATCCACAACATCGACTACCAGAAGCAATCCTCTTCCGGTTCCACTACGAGGCAAGGTCACTTCAACTCTACACAGCGAGCCGTCATCAGGTGCGACCATTGGGGAACCTACCTCATCGAAGACCAAACGACGCAGTATATCAACAACTAGCCAAAGAAATGTTGTTCCTCCAACGACGAATGGAGGAACGAGTTCAAGGAAAGGGTTAGTGAGCTACCATGCCTTCCCAGAACCCCTAGAGCGTGGCCAGGCCTCTTCGCGTCCATGGATATCCAGTGTACAGAATCAACAAGGAACGATCGTTGAAGGAACAAGTCTACCACCAAGCCTCGACGACATCGTTGACTTTAAGAACTCGGTGGATACCGATGTAACAACAAAACAACTACCTGGTACATACCCGCGCCCCCATTCTACATATTCCCACAATTCAGTTATTACGCGCACATCAACGTATACACCTCCATTCCTGTCACCGCTGCATGTCACGCCTCATTCTATTGTCGAACCACCCTCGTTTCCTCTAGCAGACTGGCCATTGCCGTCACCCACCACATCTACCCTTCCCCAGCACAGCAAAGCATACTAGCAACCGCTGCTGATCCGTGGTTTTCTTAGCCGTCCACGAACACATTACTCCCACTCGTCATGAAATTCGTCAAGAAGTCATCACCCGCGAAACCCACACCCATGATGTCTACCATCCTATTCTACCTGCTATCAAGACCCAGTTCCTCCCAACAAAACATTATGTAAAGAGTCAAGACGGAAAGACCCTCGTGGAGATTCCTGAGTCTAAGGTCCCCAAGCACACAGTCACTGGAAGATTGGACCAGAACTGGCACTTTTCAAAATCTGGTCCAAGCATGCTCAGCAGCACCAATGGCTGCGAAACCGCCAGTCGCGCATCAACAGACTCTGCACCCGATGGACCAGTCATTGGCCTAGCAAGAGGCGAGCCTCGTCCTCGGCCCCGCGGCAACTCTAAAGCCTCCAGCATCAAATCACTCAGCAAGCGCGAGCCAGTCTTCTCCAGCAAGAAAGAACACATCACCAAAGATGGCATTCCCAAGATGGAGTACGTCTGGCGCCATCCACCTGTCTTCGAGACTGCAAATGGCCAAACGCAGCCTGTACACATAAGCGCTGGCTTTAATGATCTCAGCGGAGAGAACTACTACAGTGATGAAGATGATGAGTTAGGTGCTGAGTTTGGCGCTGCAAGATCTCCCGCCAGGGGCGAGGAGGAATTGCTATTCAGAGATTCAGGCTATGGATCAGGTGGTATGCTACCGGGCCTTGCGGAAATTAACCCCGTCGTGACGAGAAATGGTGATGCGCATTTTGGGCGCGTAGTTGGTGACGGGCCTGTGGGTAGAGTCAGCGTTGTACCTAAAGCGGAGGGCGAGGCGACGAAGGCTTTAAAGAGGATCAGAGAGAAAAGGCAGAGCAGCGCTGCTTCCAAGACAAATGGAACTGACGGTTTGGAGAACGGAGTAAGGAACATGAGCATCAAGTGAGCTCGAGTAGGAGGGGTTTATCAATGGTGTCTTGAATGGGTTGGTGGGAGGAGTTGGATTTTTTCGCCGGGTTTTTTGGTCTGATTGTACGCTTTTTACGCTTACGAAAAGTTATTTTCTTTGTGGTATATTTTTTGTGGATTCAGATTGTATATATTCTGTACATGTTGACCTCCATCTTCTTACTATATTATATTTTATAGGTACAAACCTGCTCTTCCATTACATCGTTCGTCGATCTCGGCGAAACCGTGTTCATTCACTTGATCCGTGCCCAGTCTATCCACGTCCGTGAAACTCAACTGGTATGATCCACGCTGTCAAAAAGTACGATGTGCAACAAACCGTCCAAATGTTGGTTTCCGAAAGAACAAAACAAAAAGTCCTATTCGATGATGAGCCTGACGCTCGAAAGGCTTGCTGACTGTCCACAACAACTCACGGCATGAAGCCACCGCCGCTGGCATGTGACGACGAAACTTTTTTTGACGCCACCGTTGGTGGCCACTACTATTGACACGGCCTTTCGCTACTACTGGCAGCGGCCTGCGACGTGCAATAAAAGCTACGCTCATTCCTGTCTTTTCTTCTGTATGATCACGTGTCACCTTAAACACCAGCGAATTGCTTCAATCTAAGTAAAATCAAGTTCAACCAAGTCTGCCCAAGCGCAACTCCGACAAAACTGCGATCTACGACAAAATTATCAACGATACCCACCCAACCTTCCATTGGCAGAAATGAGAAGGGATGTCGGTCGCATAATCACGTGCCCTAGCGTAGGGGTTTAGATAGTACCAAATAAGAAAGCGTTTACGGGTTTCTTTCGAAATTTTCGAAGAAATTCACGACGTACAACGTGAGAAGGAGCTGGAAGAGGGTACTTGAGAGGTGGAAAGGTGGGAGGTGGTCACGTGCAAATGGGCTGGATGCCTGAGGCGTCATTTGGCGTCATGCCGAATAAAGTCTAGTTAGCAATTGGGGACCTTTTAAGTAATCCGGAGCTCGATTCCAGAGGCTGCTGTTAAGCCTGATAATGAACGTGATGAGGTGCTACAGATCTCGCTCTCCTATTTTGGGCAAGCATTAAGCAGGCTGTGATGAATGAAAGGGGGACTGCTATCATGGAGAATTAATGACGCCTGGAGAGCATGAACGCAGAAACGAGAAGCGTCTGGTCACGTGTAGATTGATGTTACTGGATCAAAGCTCAAGGTTAATTCGCCATGTTTCGTCCCTTATGCTAAGGGATTCTCCGAGATCATGTGATTACAGTTACATGACCTCCACAATTGTACATATATTCGCTCAGTTCTTGAACTTACTTCTTCTTTCCTTTTCTCTCTAGCTTAATATTCTCATTATCTCGACTAATTAGCTAGAGAATTGAGGTCGATCCCCAGTGCTTTGGTTAGCGTCGTGACACCAATAGCACTAATGCAAGAGCGTCAAAGTTAGATGGATTAGTGCCTTAGGCCATGAGCTAGGGCCCCACACCTCACTCCCCCCCTGTACATAGCTCTCTCTTTCTCCGTCTCTTTAGAGCTCAATCGAGTCTTTACTGAGAACCAGCGGCACTAATGCAAGAGTGGTCAACAGCACCCCCATATATTGAGGACTAACACCACTAATGCAAGAGAGCCAATGGGTACAAATGTTTCAAGAACTAACAACACAACGTATTGAGAACTAAAATAATGATCTAAAGAAGACCTATATCACTTTTCCATTACAGCGTAAGCATCGAGCGGCGCAGAACCTCATCTTAGATGACCTGAGGATCGTCCACAGTTATCAGCACTTCTCGTAGTGATGTCCGCAAACATCAGTGCTTCTTGTCACAGCGCAGTGATCACATGTTGTGATATGTCGAAGACGCGATATCAAAATTCGGAACCAAGTGCGTATGAATAGTCGAGCTGGGAGAACATCTCATTTTCCCTCTTTCTGTTCTCGGCTTAGAATATTCGTACTTGGCTCTATTCTGCCTTTGCTGTCCTGGCCTAGAGTTGGATCCGTGACACTTCTCGAGACGCACCGTTGCACTCTAGTTTTGCCGACAACGCTCTATTGGTGTTTGCCTCATAGCCCGCGCCAAGGCTCACCCGTGCTGAAAAGAACAAGGATAGAGGGGACTTGGGCTGCAGCAGCTCTGACAGCAACACCACCAACATTACCAACGGATAGCGCAGCTACAAAAAGATATGACGAAGCATCAGTCGGCGCCGCATGACCAACAGATAGGCAGTCGCTCCAACATGGTGGGATGAGGGAATCAGCAACTTTAGCACTAGCCACAACATTTTGTGAAAAGGAGCCAATCATAGCCGTTAATCTAATATTTGGGTCTTATTTAGCGCATTTTGTCACATGATACCTTCTGTATTATATTTAGGGGTCAGTCAGGCGGTGGGCAGTAGCTGACTAATTAAACATATTATGGAACTTCCCTCGATAAAAGCTAAGTAACCGATTCTCTCACACGTTCGAAGATTACTGATTTCAGGTGCGTTATAGCCAAGGATTACTGTAATTGTTCAGCAATGCAGAGTTGGAGGCGACAGGTCGTCAGCGGCCCTTCAGACGGTAATTCGCCACTTCTTTAGTACGGTTGGGCCGGTCCGAGCCCATAGATTGGTCTCAGGATAGCTGGTCAAATCAGAACCGCGACCAACACGAAAGCTGCAACTGCGCCTCGCGTGGAACAGCCATCAGTAACGAACAGCCGCACGGTATGCAGGAGATAGCTGGGATAAAGCCCTGGGAACAGCCATTAAGAGCGGTATAGGCGCTTATAACGCGTCTCCTTTGCCACCGTTCTTGCCAGTCGAGACTACGGTAGCTCTATCAACCCGCAGTACGTCGTTATCACGATCTGACTTGGGGTCGTTCTCATTCATTTGATAGCTTGGCTTCCCATATGCTTTCATAATCGTAAAGCAGAACTTCAATTCTTATTCTTAGTAAAACTACTCTCGTGAAAGCAATATCATCTCTCCTGAAGCGTCTTTGTCTTCCGCGCCCTGGCTCCTCTCCCATATCTCGCCATTCGTGCTCCTCGGCCTATGCATATCAATATTTTTTGTCATGACTATACTTCATTTCCCGCTGAGAGTAGCAACTATATCAAACATTAGTGCCTATCTCATATCTAGTCGTCAAATTACTTACACGAGATCTGAGCGTTGTCATAGTCAAAAACGCTGTACCACCGAGCTAGGAACACGCTCCCAAGAACAATATACTTGGTTCCATCGTCTGGCTCATCATGCAAGCCTATCTCAATCTGACAAGTCGTGCTCCATTCCCACTGTGGCTGCTTACGAATGTAGTCATGTGGCTTCAAGATGAATGGGACCCCATCATGACCTAGATTGAAGACAAGATCTGGCAATGAGTCTCTGCGGTCGCACTCAACCCGATGTAGAATATCTGCATCGAGATAGTCGAGGATGTTTCTGCCAATTGCACGAGGTAAGTCTATGTATGGAGATACAGTGGAGAACGCAGTGACATAGCCGGCAAGGGTAAAGTTTGTAATCGCTTTTTCATCAAACCGGTAAGCAGCAGAGTGGACATTCATCTGCCAACCTGGCGCGAGAAAATAGCCGGCTTTGCGATCGGTGCTGTAGGTCGTGCTGACAGGGAAGGAGTTCAGGTTTCCAACGTATAAGTCGGTATTGATATCTCCTAAAAGAAGCTCCCCGGTGCGATCGACGGCCTTCTCGGAAAGCTTCAATGAGAATAGATTTTTCTGCAGAAGTCCTTGTCGGATCATATTGTGGAAAGGGCTTGCAGCTCGCAACGAGGACTCCTCATCATCGAGCTGTAGGCGAGGAAGCCCAAGTACACTGTCGAAGATGTCATCCCATAATGGCACTGGTTTCAACAATGTTGCTTCCTCAAACACTTGATTCTCGATGATCAAATCCCCAACTCGCAGCGTATCAGCAGACGCGTACCCAGAGGTCTAGAATCCGGCATAGTGCACGTGAACTGCTGTTCCATTTTCCTGATATGAAGCTGATTGAGAATTATCATATAAGTGGTGATATAAACAATTCCGTTCTCGACAGTTGACGGAAGGTACGAAAGTATCAGACCAGCCAATGTCGACGGTTGCTCGGAAGCTCTGTGGAGGGCTACCAACCTCAATGTTGGTAAAATAGAACCAACCATCGTTATCCTTGTGTTGGTGTAAAATATCAGCCTCAGTGTCCCTATGATAGAGATATGCAATGAAGCACTTACCTTGATAATAAGACTGTGATGCGTGTTTTGAGCGAGCGCCGAATTGGACAACTCGATGCCGTAGCTTACCGCATGCACATTTCCCTTTACTTCACCTCTTGACGACTCGTCCTTGCCTGATCTCGTAGTTGGAGATACATATACTGAGAAACCCTTATTAATATCTTCGTCCTCGCCCCAGACTGTCTGAAGGATGGTCGAGGAGTGCCATAACCTCGGAAGACCATAACAATAGCATGCGAGAGCGAGCACGATCGTGCATGTCCGACTATTCATCCTTCTAGGAACACTAATCGTGTATGATTGACTGGCAGCAATCTTAGAGACAAAACAAATAAAATCTCGTTCGTGTCACGAACAAGCAAGAGCGGTTCAATGGGGTCTGTATTGAAAAGAGATCTAAGCTAAAAAGAAGAGGAGCAATTGTACAAATTACCCTATGGCGGCGCACAGACCATGCGCTCTCAGCTCAATTTAATCCATTCTACTCCTAGTCTTTTTGTCCACGTAATAGGATGGCACGGTTGAAGTTTTGTGTATGATTGAAGCGGAGCTTTGTAGATATAAAAACGAAGATTCTTTTACATCCCCAGGCGCGGCCCGGCCATCGTCACGTGACCCAAAATACTATTTAGTTCTGCTGCCCGAAAGTCGTCGACTCTACACCTCGCTAAACCTGCTATCCGTCTACAGGACAAGAAATTTCATGGTTCTATATCCGACGCCGTTATACTGAATCAGTGCGCCGTATTAAGAAATACGTCGCTACTTTCTCTTACTCAATCTCAGTTTCAACCCCTTGTCTTGACCATCCCCAACATCATATACATCATTCATCTGTAGAGTCAAAACACTGACACTATCCTTCATCCTCGCATCAAGCCTGCTCTCTAGCTGAGCCCTCGTTTCCAAATCACCAGATACGGCTTCTAACGGTACAGCTTCGATCTTATGCTTATGAAACAGCTTCAGAAAGATCGCCGTAAACTCTACCTGTGCCATTTTCTGACCTGGACACACTCTAGGCCCAGCGGACCAAGGCACATAAGTTCCCTTAGGTGGCTGGAAAATTGGCTTGCTCTCCGTCGATGGGTTGATCCAGCGTGTAGGCCGGAATGCGAGCTCATCGCTTTCACTCTTCTCCTCGTTCTCGGCGAGATTAAGGTTCCTCCACACAGCCGGATCGATGTGCAGACCAACGCTATGAACATAGATCGTAGTGTTTGGCGGAAAGTAGAACGACCCGCGGGAGGTTTGAATCGTCTGCGGCGCTTTCGTCTGCTTTGAGATGTGGATGACCGGCGTAAAGAGGCGCAGGACCTCGAGCATGCAGGCCAGGATGCGGGTTGCTTTGGGGAAGATGGCAGCGTAGTCCAGCTCCTTGGAGATATCCGCGGGCATGATGCTATCAATCTCCTCGAAGATCCATTCTTGCCACTTTGGATATCTCGATAGCAAGACTAGTCCATATGCAAGCGTGTTGGCGGTCGTGTCGAAGCCAGCAGCAGTGAAGATGAAGAGATTGCCCATCATCTCCTCCTCTGATAAGGCCTCGACACCTTTCTTCTCCGTGTCGCCTTGCTGGGAGGCCTGCAACAATTGGGACATGATGTTGCTCCTAGTTTCGCTATGCGCAGAAGCGGCCCGCTCGCGCTCCTGGTTGAGCATGTTCCATGTATGTGCCGGGAATTCCTTAACAGCGTAGCTGAGCGAATTCAATGTCTCATATCCAGGTAGGAAGCTCGGATAGTTCGAAAGAAACCACTGTGGAAGGATGATTGGACCGGCCACGTTATGAATTACGTGTTTGACGGCCTCAATATATGTCATCTTGAAACCAGCCCTTGGCTTCTCGTTGGCATTGTCTTTCCACTCCACGTTGGCGCCCATGCCGGCGCCGCTGAGGACGTTGATGGTGATCTTCTTCATCATGTCGAAGATGCGGTTGGTCTCTCCCCCATTGCCATTCCCAAGGACTTCATCCAGAAGGCCTTTAGTCTGGTGAATGCTCTCATTGAAAACTGTTTTCGAGATACGCTCATTGATAACACTAGCCACAACTTTCCGCTGCCTCGACCAAGAATCGCCATCGCTCGTCAAAACATTCTGCCCGAATTTCGCCATGAAGAGCTCTGTGAGGTCGAGCTGCACGAAATCTCTTGGACGGCGGAGAATCTCTGCCGTGATCTCAGGGTCTCGGGTAGAGACCTCGAATTTGCCGGGAGTCACGATTGCATACGACTTGTCGTTGCCCTGAGGTGCAGCATACTGTTCAAACGGGCGGAGTTTCTCATGGAATTCGAAGCCGTATATCGTTAGAGACAGTCGGTCATAGACCCATTTTTGCATATTCCTGGCTAACCAAGGCCGTAGTGGGACGGACATAATCATCCAGAGGAAATTGTTTTGGTCCCATGGGATGATGAGGTACGGGAAGCCTGACTTCCTGGCATCGAAAAGATTTCGAATAAGACGATACGAGAGCGAGGAATAGTAGAGAACAAGAAGCGTGGCGGCGATGGTCAGAAATGAAGGCATTGTGAATCTGTCCCTAAGGTTAGGACTATAGATACGGGATACTTTGCTTTCAAGTATCAATCTATTGATAAGGAAATGGGCGGGATTGCAGGTTGGAAGGGCGCCTCCAACTCCCTTCTTGTTTCGCATGTACGAAGTCGAACTAGCGCTTACAGAAATCTACGGGATTCTACAGAGGATGGTAGCGAAGTAAATCTAGCTGGGAAATTATGGATGACTAAGTGGTCTGAGCGGACAAGGCTGTGTTGCTGCCAGATGTAATCTGAGATAGAGCGAGAGTTGGCATGAGACCATATTTGAAGCTAGAATATAAAAGAAGATTCTTCTACATCCCTACCCTTCCGTATGTAATCACGTGACCAAGCTCTATGAGGCGGACTATGGCTGCCTCAGTGTCACGAAGGCAGGAAAACCTAAGGCAAAAAGCTTCGATTCTCTATTGTATAGACGAGGATTCTAAACTAAAGAAAAGAAGAGAACGTAGGAAGTCAGAGAAAGAGAAGATATAGCCAAGCCAATAGTGCTACTCGTGATCATAGAAACACCCTGAGTACTCGTGATCTAAGCGAGGCTCTTACAATTGTAAAGACCATTGCGCTGCGCCTTAGATCAGGCATCGATTCCTTCAGGGCCGTCACACTAATATTAGCCAATAACAACGTAGAATGCATTCTCTTTCTCTCTCTTGGCAATGTATAGCTCTCTCTACAGCTTCTTCTTTTACTCGAATTTGAGGGGGTGTATTAGTTGGAATTGCCTAATCTAGTATAGCCTACATGTTCTTCTTTCTATTGTAATGGGGATGACTGCGAATCAAGAGGTGAGGTAACGACTGTGTCGTTGGTGATGGAGTGTGAACCGCCGAAAACCTAGCTACGCGCATCGCGCGATATTTTATGCTGTCCGGAGGTTATGTGTCTGCGAACCACGTATCCATATACCATGTGACCACGAACCGTGTAACCCCGCTACACTACAACATAAGAGCTCTTCCCCTCCTTTTAATTTTAGCTTCTTAGATATTAGCTAGCTTTAAAATGCCACTATATTTCGCCCTCAAACAGCTCAATGACACCTTCAGTCGTGCATTCCAAAGGATGTCATACAATGTACGGGGATGGGGAAGGATGGGAGTGCCACTTTTTCAGCGTTGGCATACACAGTCGAGAACCACATCATCCGTCCCTTTAGGCCATGATTGCGACTGGTTTTCGTTGACATGATGAAAGAGGCATTTGATAGGTACGGAAGGACCCAATAGGTCAAGCGAACAAGATGGAAAAATTCATCCAACCACTTCTCGGCCCTTCTATATCCGAGACGCCGCTCAATCAGCTCAAAACTTTTTCGTACGATGGCTTGGTATTGCTTATTGCCCCATCCAGGCCGTTCTTGACCATCCCCCCACAAGAACAGGAAGTCGAGAAGATCTGCTACTTTCTCAAAACGCATTTTATTGCTGGTTTCGAAATGATGTTGACCAAGCACGGCATCGACAAAGAACATCTCCTTCATATCATAATAGCAAAACCGGAAACTTCCCTTCTGCTGGATTGCTTTAGCTGTTAACCCAGGGCAGCGCTTGTGCCATTTCAGCATAGCCTTCCAGATATCTGCATCGAACTGCCCGATATTAAGAACATGGAGGAAGAGCGGAAAAGGTGGAAAGGTGAAAAAGTAGAAGAGTGGAAAGGCGGCACAGCAGCGTCGATAACAAAGGGAACCCGACAGGCCTTAACGAGGCAAAAGGTTTGTCCATGAAGTGGATACACACACAGGAACTCAATCTTAATAGCCATAGTAGTGGTAGCCTGCATATCCCGACAAGGGAGAGGTCAGGGTAAATGAATACACACACACAGAGTAGAGTTCATCCAAACCCAACAACTTTGCACTAGCAGACTTGGAAGTCTTGGCGTTTGGAGGGTCCGAAACTTGTCACCACGTAAAACTCATTAGATCAAACGAGCGCCGAAGTATGTACACAAGCTTTGAAGTCTCGCAGACATGGCCCTAAACAATCAGAAAATAGCTATACGAAAACGAGATAGGACGAACGAGAACTTTGCAAAGCGAATTGAAACCCTGATCAGCAAATGTGATGAACTTAGAGGGTATCAAGCTGATGTTTTTCTATTCGCATTTCGCAGGAGAAAAATCGTACACGTACAACTCATGTAGCGGATGTGGGTTCCAGCAGAAGAAGGTATGGTGAGTAATTGCAGAATCAAGGTGTTACTACGCACGTACCATGGACACTGCCCCGTGCAGACCTGTACATATACTTGCCCCTGAAATAGAGTCAATCAATAATCATCTATCACAATAAGAAGGAAAGCACTTAAGAAAATTATAATGGGGAAAACCATGTCGTTTAGCTTGATAATCTGTCACTAGCGAAAGGGCTCACCACACCAGCCGCCATATTCTTATCGGCTCCCTCTCACGACGAGAGGCTAACTTTGACGATGCACTCTCAGGACGTGGGACACCTGCGCTTGAGGATCGAGGCGTACATAGTTGTGCTCACCCCAGTTATACACGGCGTCACTGAGAAGGTCGATGACCTCGTAGGAACCTCCTGGGGGAACGCCTACAAAGTCCGCCGGGATTGTGACGGTACCGTGGTGTGGCTTGCAAGGATCGAGGTTGATAACGATGAGCAGAATGTTGTCGGCGTAGCGCTTGCCGTAAACCAGCAGACAGTCGTTATCCGAGGCGAAGAAATGGATGTTGTCCAAACGCTGCAAAGCGATGTTCTCGGCGCGGATGCGGTTCACCTTGCTGATTAGGTTGCTGATGTTACCGGGCTGGTTCCAGTCGCGCACGCGGATCTCGTACTTCTCCGAGTTGAGATACTCATCGCAGCCCGGCACGGCCGTGTTCTCGCACAACTCGAATCCGCTGTAGATGCCATAGCTCGGCGACAAGGTACCAGCTAGCACTAGGCGCATCTTGAAGGCGGGCTGGCCGCCGGTCTGTAAAATCTGGGGGAGGATGTCCGGCGTGTTGGTGAAAAAGTTAGGGCGGAAACACTCCTGCATGCCGGAATAGCAGAGCTCTTGCATGTAGTCCCGCAGCTCTTTAGCCTCGTTGAGCCAGGTGAAGTAGGTATACGACTGGGTGAAGCCTAACTTGGCGAGAAATTTCATCGCTTTTGGGCTTGTGAATGCTTCAGACAGGAAGATCACCTCGGGGTATTGCTTCTGTACCTCAGCAATAACCCATTTCCAAAAGGGAAAAGGCTTGGTGTGGGGATTGTCAACCCGGAAGATCTTGACTCCATGCCTGATCCAGAAAGCCAGAACCCCTAGAAGTTCTTGCCAGAGGCCTTCCCGGTCGGCGGTGTCGAAGTTAAGCGGATAGACATCCTGGTATATTTTCGGCGGATTCTCAGCGTGCTTAATAGATCCATCGGGCCGTCGTTTAAACCAATCCGGGTGCTCTTTCACCCATGGGTGATCAGGGGAACACTGGATGGCAAAGTCCATGGCCACCTCCATGTCCTCATCGGCAGCGGCGGTCACAAAGGCATCGAAATCAGAAAGGGTGCCCAACCCTGGATCGATAGCCGTGTGGCCGCCAGCAGCACTGCCAATTGCCCAGGGGGAGCCCGGATCGCTAGGGCTAGCAGAAAGGCTATTATTGGGGCTCTTACGATTCGTCATGCCAATTGGATGGATGGGCGGCAGGTAGATTACGTCGAAACCCATGGCGCGCAAGGCAGGCAGACGCTCTGCTGCCTGCCGCAAGTTAGCAGATTTACCCATCTCTCGTCCCTGGGAACGTGGAAACATCTCATACCAGGTGCTGTACAGGGCGCATGGTCGATCAACGGTTATCTGTAGCGTAGGGGAAGTTACGGTGTCGGGATGGGGTACCAAGCGATCCACAAGGTCTACGAGGGCAAGATCCCGCACTGCCTCCAACGCGGCCAGCAGTGTGTTGGCAGCCCGCAAGTCCGCAAGTGCGGTGGTCAGACGTTGGCTATCCGTACCCACGGCAATGTCGATGGCAAGACGCAATAGCTCGGCGCCTTCACCAACGTCTGAGGGAACATTCAGGCAACTTTCCATCTCCTTGCGCAGCCGTACCAACCAGGTGCTGAAAGCGTCCGTCCAGGAGTCGATGCAGAAGAGGACCGTGGTATTCTGCTTCAAGAGCATGTTGACTTGCCAGCGGTCGTTTTGGTCGTGGACCATGGGAAGTATCTGCCACTCTGACGTGGGCAGACGCCCATCGCGCCAGCGCACCTGGGCACGCAGGACATCACAGCCGTCACGAAAGATATCCGCGGCGATAGTCAGCTCGTCCCCAACAATGCGCTTGACGGGGTAGGCGCCGCAATCGATGGAAGGGGTGATTGCTTCGATGTGAATGCGATGGTTCATGTCACAACCGAAGAATTATTAGTATCACCCAGCCTCCAGCCTTAAGTTAAGTAAAGTTATGTAAGCTTCTCGCACTAAGCTATAAGCTATCCAATATCTCCATGGCATCGAGCATGGCAGCGTGGGCGAATCCCTGTATGCTGCCGAATACTTTACCGCTCAGGTTTTGGGTGTCGGGCAGATCGAGCAGGCTGACGGGGTTATTACAGATAATTCTGATTTGTAAGCATAAATCGAAACTGCTGTTTTGGCCCCTGCCCGATGTCCACTCGGATTGAGAGCTGTTAGGAGAAGACCCACAGTGAACAGAAATCGGCGCAAGAAACGAGCTGCGTCCAACCGGACCATCGCATGCTTACAGTGTTTATATAATCAACTACGCATTTTCAAAGAAAAATCCTACTTCCTTCTCATTACGGCGACAACTTCACGTTAGTGGCCATGTACATTGTACAATGATGTCGATAAATCATCCCTCCGCAGAAGACGATAGCGAACCCGTTGCAGGTGGGTCGAAGCATATTTACCCAATCTCTCGTTGTCTGGCTGCTAACTCTTCTCAGATGGGAAATTTCAGTTCATCTCGATTCGTAATCCAGATGACGCGAAGGACCGGAAAATGAGGCGCCAAGCCCGATCGCATGCGGTGAAGCAAGCACTCGAGAACAAACGAAAGCTTCAGCAAGAGTCAAGGGACAATTTCCATATATCGTCTTCCAAAGATTACGCTAGGAGATTAGCGAGCAAAAGAACACGTACCCAAGCTCTTGTCGCGCCGCCCTTCTCCCTGTCTGCAGGTACGCTCGATCCGTTCCAGACGCTTGCTGTAGATTCATCGAGATTGCAGGTACTGCTTGGTGACTGTAAGCTCCTCCTAGTCGCTGAAAACTGCCTCGAACAAACTTACATTAAACGGTTTAGACAAAGCTAGGCAGGCTGCCGAGCCGGTCTTTAGTGTTGCGGACGAGCTTGCGTTTCACAGCTTTCGCGCAGTTTTCCAAACTGGGTTGGATGATCCTGCTCTTCTGAACGCCGTCATGCTCACATTTGCATTTGCGGTGACTGAGGGAAGCATCGATCGAGAGTGTCTCGGGTACCAGAGTCAGGCAATGAGTTATATTCGTGAAAGGATGAGCTTCCTGGACAGGGCTACTTCGGTATCAACCATTGGGGCCATTTTGCTGCTAGCTGGTGTGGAGGTCTGCGAGCCTTTCTCTTTACAGTTTCCAAGTGTCTCAAGTTTAGAGCGGCGAAAGACTGATATTTTAATGATCTAGGCTCGCCTTGGGATGCAGTTTCAAGTTCAACTTCACATGAGGGCAATACACCGGCTGCTTGATATCTGTCGAATAGAGGGAATATATCTCGCCGGCGGCATCAAACGGGCCATATTTTGGTAAGCTACGAGGCAATGGTTTTGATGACTTACTCTGACATTGACCAATAGGCAAGACTTGAATTCCTCGGTTATGACAGGGTCTAGCCGCATAGTTAATCACACAACTTTCGCCGAGCTTCAATGGAGAAGAGACCCATTCTCCCCGAGCTATTTTCGGCTGCCACCAGGATTCCAGGTGCGGTCTCACTTACTAACGAAAGAGTTTATTGAAGTGCTTGAAGATATACATGCATTACAGTGCATCCGAGAGTTTTCCCGTTCCGCAAGCCGGGATATACTATCGATGGCATATATCAATAATCACCAAGCATCTATCCAATCTCGGCTAGTAGGATTAATAAATCCCTCTTCTATCTTTGAGTGTTGTCGTCTTGCGGCATATCTATGCTCAAGTATGCTATGCTGCAAGGTTTGGTGCGCTTTAGTAATTCCGGTACGTCAACTATATGGATTGTGTTCTTTATCAACTGCTTGACTTACTCTCTTCGAGAAAGCCTCTGTCCAAATGTGCTTGAAGAGATTCCAAATTGATTTGCTAGTCTAACTTGGGCATATGCTGACATTGAACTTCATAGTCCCACGTTTCCTTACAATTACTCTGCAAAATACAACAAGAGAACGACGACCCTATATGGGATGATCACCCTGATTTGCTACTCTGGCTCCTGTATATAGGTGGGGCATTTGCCCCAACAGGGGTTATACGCTCTGAATATGTCGTACTCCTGCGCTGGAACATCACTTCCAGGCTCGGAGGCTTGTATAGGTCATGGCCGGAACTGCTTGAAATCTTGAAGCAATTTATTTGGTCAGATGACGCATTCATGTCGCATGTCAAGGTGCTCTGGGAAGAAATCTCGATCTAGAATGGTTCATCACTTGTATTCTTAGGGTTACCTATAGTTGTGTGGTGAGTTTCTGGCACGTTGGCTAGGACCAGCGCGTTTTTCGGTCGCTTTCAGACCCCGAACGACTCTGCTCGTTGCCGAAGTCATGTCTTATTGCTGGATACTTCATGAAAGAGAGGAACCGGACGATTCAGGGGTGATTGCTTACCGGGCGCTGCAGTCCAGATATCTTCATAGTAAAACATGCATCGTGCCTAGGAAATATGGAACTTGCAGAGACCGTTCGAAGTAATTCAACCCGGCCTACCTGCGACTTGGGTATAGCGCATAGTTTCGGTCCGACAGATTATTTTGCCGCTGTAATTAGCCACTGTTGTAGTCATCATCATAATTGTGCGGAATATCTGGATACTACTTCGTCTCTACCCAAACAGCTGTAGCGAGACCGCCCGGGTTGGGAGGGAGGGGGGGGGGGTTCGGAGAGGGTGTTTTTGTTTCCTCTCTGATCTGTGCCACCCGGAACCACCCTGCTTCGCTACAGCTGTTTGGGTAGAGACGAAGTAGCCTTGCGCAAAGGTGCACTCCTTTCTCCACTAGGCCGGATATTAATAAGCTTAAAGGGCGTAAACCTTTTCTGGAAGCATATCCTTTCCTTAATTGGAAGTACCCACTTTCCTCATTCGGAACCATCTCTTTACCACAATTGACTGTATCTCTACTCCTTGATTGGTAAAAACTGAGCACTCATGATATCAGAACGGTCAAAAATAAATAATTTCTTCCAGGCATCGTTGGTTTGACCACGCTTTGTTTTCATTGAGCTGCGAGGCCAAGGAGTATAAAGCCTCACAGTCCAAGCAGTTGAGATGTTCGTCTTCCTGGGTACCCAAACTCCCGGCAGAGGTGAAATATCCCAACATACTCCAGATTAACGTCCGGAAATCTTTGATCATGGCTGAATCGCGGCTTTTCAAGCCTTTGAAAATAGGCAATGTGGAAGTGAAGCATCGGATTGGGATGCCCTCACTCACTCGCTTCCGAGCGACTGACGACCGCGTGCCGACGCCTTTAATGAAGGAATACTACAGGCAACGAGCCTCTATTTCCGGCACCTTAATCATCTCAGAGGGCACCTTAGTATCGCCATCAGCCTGCGGCGGCTTCGCTAACGCGCCAGGGATTTGGAGCAAAGACCAAGTCGCCGCATGGAGAGCGATCACCGACGAAGTCCATGACAAAGGTTGCTTCATATTCTGTCAGCTCTTTGCAATGGGCCGTGCTGGCGATGTCGAGGTGGCTAGGAAAGAGGGAATCAGCATCACAGCACCTAGCGCCATTCCAATCGACGAAGACTCCCCGATACCACAGGCTATGACCATCCAAGAGATCAAGCAAAAGGTTCGAGACTTTGCGAAAGCCTCAGAGAATGCAATCAGTGCAGGGTTTGACGGTGTCGAGTGCCACGGCGCGAACGGCTACCTCATCGATCAATTTATTCAAGACGTCAGTAATAGGCGCGACGACGAGTATGGTGGTAGTGTGGAAAACAGGTCTCGCTTTATCAACGTCATCATGAAGGCTATGGTTGATGCCGTTGGCCCAGAGCGTGTTGGGCTCCGTCTAAGCCCCTGGAGTCCGTTCCAGGGCATGAGAATGAAGGATCCAATCCCGCAATTTACGAACATCATCAACAAAGCTAGCCAGTTAAATCTTGCGTACCTTCATTTGGTCGAGTCGCGGATGTCCGGTGGCGAGGATTACGGAGGCACCGACAGGCTAGACTTTGCATACGAGCTCTGGAAAGGACCCTTCCTTGTTGCCGGGGGGTATAAGCCGGTGGAAGCACAGAAGCTAGTCGATGAAGAACATCCAGACAAGGATATTGTGGTCATGTTTGGGAGATACTTCATTGCAAACCCAGATCTGGTATATAGGATCAAGAAGGGCCTGGAGCTTAGTACGTACAACCGTAACACTTTTTATGTCAGCAACTCAGCGGTGGGCTATCTGGACTACCCTTTCAGCATGGAATATCTGGAGAGCGAGAAAGTTTCAATCGGCTCGGCTTGATAAATGTCACATATTAGACGGAATTTAGTCATATAATATGGCCTTTAGAATTGATACAGTTCAATGCGTCTTTACCTAATAGCTCTTGCCTTGATCTCGCCGTTTGTGAGAGTGGGCCCGCCCTTCCCTAGAGAATTCTTACTGCCGACCCTAACTATGACTCGATACCTGATAACTAACCTCATCATAAACCAGACAAAGGACTTGGCCATGTCTCCAAAATTTTACTTATCTATCCATCTACTTCATTTACCCACTCTCCAGTGGCTTAATTGTCACCCGGCCTTCTCAGTAGGTATGTAGGACCTTCATGACTTCCTTCTGGATCTTGGCCTTGCAGCTTACGTGTCCTATTGCTTAAGAAGAAAGACTATATGAAGCTCTTGTTTTATTTTAGGGATTAACGCCAGTGTGCCGCATAAATGGCTATAGGTACGCTATGTGCCTGTATTGTACATAGTTAAGTACAACTGAAGGTACGTACGAGCCTCGCTTCTATCCACATCATGGTAAAAGCCATGCGCGAAATTAACCTTTGTGCTCCTTAGCCCCGTTGGTTAGCTAGGCTAGAAAAGACGGTCCACAGGTGTACCAACTATTGGAACAGCCGCATCTGACATCCGCATACTACTGGCATACTCGGCTGAGAAGCCAGGAGTGGTACAAGTTTCGGGCGAGGGGCCAAAGACGGTCACTTGTTGAAGGTTGTTCGGGATGAGAAGATGCTGCTGAAGGCAAAGGGTGGTGGTAGCGGTGCTGGCGGCCGAGGCGATAATGGTGAAGCTGGATCGCGACGGATGAGATGCAACCAAGCATCGTAACGGTGAAAATGGCGAGGATGGTGTAACCCCGGCGGAGAGTATGGATCTTGCCTTTTCAACTTCTTGGCTGTCAACTGTATTGCTTTGCTGTGCGTTATGAGACATTGCTAACGGAAGTCGATGCCGAGGCGGATACAGCTTTCTCGGAGCTAACTTAATGACACTGAGCTGTTCTAATCTTCACAACCTCTCAGTTTCGTTGTTATTTGAGGCCCTGTGCACCGTAAGGAAGTCCCACACGTCGTCCTAGTTTTTACACTGATGAACGAATCCCCAGCCGTCCACTTTAAGGATACCATTGATGAGGTCGAGTAAAGAGCCTTCCAACGCCATATCTGCAGAGCACATCACGCTCTGTCTTGGATAATCGAAACAATGCAATACATGATTCTCCGATCGCTCGCCTTTGACCCTCGGCGGTTGGCCTTCAAGCTGCAAGAAATACATCTCCCGAAGCATAATCTAATTAAACTACCGTCAGCTTTTCGCCAATAATACTAGACTTCTGGAGCTGCGGACTAACAAGGCAGTGAAGTTGATGAAAGACAGCAACATTGTAAAGGTCGCCGGGGCCTTCTTCAAACAGGGCACCAGGTGGCAATCCAAAACTGGCTGGATTTTCAACATTTACAAACCCCATACCAACCCCATACCAGCTTATAGTATCTTGGTTAGGTTCATGACTTAAGAGGTACACGCTTAGGAATACCTGGTAAAATGTCCTCCCACGGATTCCTTCCGATGGTGGAATATCCAGGTCTTTCGAACTGCTCTGTAGGCTGGAACACAACTGAGTGGGTAGACACTGGGATACTATGCTGTCAGCTACCTACGTTTGCCATAGTGACGGTTTCACGATACATACGTTTGGATCTTATACAGGTTTGAGGGCATAGCACGTTGTATGTGCCCCAGGCACATAGAGCGAGAGAAGCCTCCCCGAGAATTATTGCTACTACGGTTTTGAGAACACTTTTTTTCAGTAAAAGATGTCCTAGTTAGTGGGACGTGTGTTCCGGGCATGGCTGTGTCCTCTCCCTCGTAGTAAGGAAGTAGTACATTGGCCAATTTCTAAGTACAGGCTGACTTGCAACAAGACCTTTCTGGTTCTAAGGGAGGATTGTGATTGGAGACTTTGAAATCCCTTGCGTCGAGCGTGCGGCCAAGACGTGCAACCAAAAGCTTAGGGACAGACATGGGTGGTGTCGTCATTGGTGGGAAATACAACGAAAGCGTTGCGTTTTTCAAACGCTTATCATGCGGTTTTGGTATTAGGGTTTTCGTAGTTTTGTTTTAACCCTCAGCTGCTTGCAGAACTAGATTCCCGAAAGAAAGGACTGAGAAGAGTCAAAGAATGACGCCAATTTTAAGCTTCAAATTATCCCATTTCTCTTTCTCCAAACTTGTTCCCAGGTCACCTCTCACTCACCCCCGACCCCTCTATTTTGCTCAAACCCTCAACACTTCTCCTCCTACCCTCACACCACACATTAACCCTAGCACTATGTCTCGCCAGACTCCCCATCGCCGCCGCAACCGCCCCCTCAAACTCCTCGTCCCGTCGCGTCCCATTCTCATGCCTGGGATCCTTGAAAGTGAATCTCGATCCAGCAACGAGAGTTAGTAGCATCATAAATATAATCCTGTGATCTTGAAGGAAGTTGTGGATTGGAAGATTGTCGTAGTTGATTGTTACAGGAGAGAATGAACTGGTTTCGAGGAGGGAGCCGAGGAGAGTGAGTTCGTGGAGGAGGAATTTGATCTCGAGATCAACTGTTGTGTGTCTGTGTTTGATTTAGTTTTTGTCACAAGTATTCGAGTTCGTCAGGAACTTGAGGAAAAGGGGGCGTGTGGGCGAGTGCTTACATCTCCCTCTCCACGTCCCTCGAGAAGTGGTTCTCGCCGAGCAAGCGCTTATCCAATTCCTTCGCCAAGCGTAAGATACTCTCAATATCTGTTTCAAAAGCAGAGAATTTGGGGAAAGCAGACGAAGTTGCTATCTTATGTATATGCTGGAGTTTCTGCACAAGGTGGCTGAGCCGAAGCGTGGGTGGGAGCGTGAGCAGAAGGTTGACGAGTTCAGTCCATACCGGATGTGGATTTCCATCCCTATCCTCAATCTCCACAGCTCTAAGGGGCTCATATGTGCCCCCATTTTGAGATACTTGCGCATCGATCTCGTTGATGCGATCTTCCGGTCCAAAGGAAGCACCTGAGCACAGGAGCGACGAAAGCGCATCGTCAAAATCGTCAAAATCGTCTTCTTCAGGAAGAAATGTTCCCTCGCTCAAGAAAACGGTGAATTCGAGCTGATGTCGAATAATCTTCTGCCTAATATCTTTTACTTGGCCGTCGTGCAACGTGCCGAACATCACCATGGCCGGGAAAGTTGGAGGATCAGGCCATTTTCTCAATACATGGTGGAAGGCCTTGAGATCGGCTTTCAGCACCAATTTAATCGCCTTGAATTTCTCTATTCTGAGAAGTGTCACAATTAGTTGAGGTTCGTGCGTTGAGGAATGAAAACTTGCGCTGGCCCAGGCAGGTGAAGCTCGTGCTCAAAGTCTCCGAAAAGTGCCTCCAAATAGCTCAGAGTATCGCTCAGATACTGGAGGTCGATCAAGGTCTCGTTGACTTGTTTTGGGGCGCCATGGACGTGGGAGTAATCTTTTAGAAGGATATTGAGTTCGTTCGCTAGGTCAATGATAGGGACTGTTGACTGGTGAAGAGGGGATGTCGTCATGATGGATTTCGCAGGCTTTTCAAGTTATTTGAATTCCTTTGTTTGATATATAGTGCATAAATTTCTATAATGCGGAAATTCAATGAAATAAATAACTCCGAAGAGAATTGATGACCTTGATTCGGAGCAGCGATGAGCAACAAAGAGTGGTCTGATAAGTGTCGGGTGACTTTCGGCTCATGGCGAACTCACCCCACGCAGATACTTTGGCGATCCTATTCAATTGGAGTCGGCAGTGCGAAATTCCATAGAGTGCGAGGACAAGATATATATTTTGAAAAGATATTTTGAAACCCGTGCTGCTTAGCCCCATTTATTCTGATCATACAGTTACTAGGATACCACGTGACTTCCTCCTTCCAGTAGCAAAACGCTCCTCAGTAATTCTTTGCATTTCCTTTTTCACTCGGGGGAAATCAGGCACAATAGGATGAGCATTTTGATTTCGCCGTACCACAGGTGGTGCAACATTCTCCTTCCTTCCTGCCTTGTGCATGCTTTTTTTGATGACAATGACATTCAGCTTATCGTAATCCTACAAGATGGTGATAACCTCCAGTGGGTTACAATCGACGAGAATGCAATCCCTATAGAAGTCTTCCTGGATCTTGCCCAACTCATGCTCACGCATAAGGAGTTTCGCTACACCTGCTGTAGCGGAGATGAGTGACTCCATCGGGGCGAAGCCAAGGAGCTTGACGAAGTGGTCAAGATCACGAGCAAGGTGCCATGAGGCATCCATGCAAATCCGTAGTCACCGCCTGGGAGGACCACAATACCGCGTCGGTGCATTTCTAGAAGGCCACGGATGGCGGCGTCAAGTTCTTTCTGATAGCCCACTTGCTGGCCTTTCTCGTTTGGGTAGCCAAATGCTGCAGCGTCATGAACTATGAGACTCCATCACTATAATGCTGATTGATCAGAGGATAATCTACGAGTTGCAATCAGCCAGTTCAATCCAGGTTCAACGATATGCTTATCATTCTTGGCCTCCAGCAAGTCTATTCCCTCGTCATCAACGTAAGATGCGTAGTAGATGACATTAACTCCATGTCTGACACACATCTTCATTGAATCGAGAGCTCGAGCGTGTGACAGAGACTTGGGCCAAGACCATGTGCTTCGTCAACGTATGTGCTGTTTCCTCATCTGTGAAGTAGCAATCTAGAGCAGACCGGATCTCTGTAATGTATTGAACTATCAGTAAGAGTTGTCAAGAGAATGAAATGGGGTTGTTTATCTCTTCACCACTCATGCTAAGCTTGATTTGGGTCAACTCCAAGATTGACATGGTGCCGAATCACTTCTCGCATTTCATCGGGTCCATCGGCGTAAGCTGTGATTCCAGCAACGAGATCGCCGTCTATTCGAGCCATCTCCTTTCCATTCGCTGGATAGCGAGGACCTGGTATATCCACAGCGTTGATCGCCTCTCGGATCACGACGCCAATTCTTCTTTGGCTGAGGCAGTCCGAAGCCTGGGAAGAGTCAAAAATTAGCGAAATTGCTCCACAAGTGCGGCGACTTACATTGTATAGCCCGAATCAATATAACACTGCGCAGTCGCAGTGAGTAGAACATGCTTCTCGACACCCAGATCACCCAACCGATTCAAACTGCCTCCATTCCAGGCAAAGAGAGTGTGCTCATCACCCAGACCGCTCATCAACGTTCTTCCCTGCTTTGAAATAGTCGGGTTTTGGGATCTTTCTTCAGCTCCTGTGCAATCGGTACTACGCCAACCTTAGTAATCTTCTACCCTTCAATCAGGATCCTTTGTATGGATCGCATCCTGTGGAGTCGACTGACGCCCGTGAGCAGAATCTTGGATTCGGGGTGCGTTCCTAGGATTTGTACTCCTTCGGTTGAAGAGACTTGTCGAACCTGACTGCATTTATGGTAGCGACGTTTCGTGACGGTCCTTTGTAGGGTTCACTTGTCGTGCTCAAGTCACTGAAGCTGGGGAGCGAATCGTCAATTCTTGACGGCGTTAATTTGGATTCTGGAGAAAGGAAATCGCAGGGAGTTGCATTTCAAAGAATCGCGAAAATAATCTTAGAAGGTGAACAAATCTGGTTTGACACACTGCGGTAAGTCGTGGCTTCCCGGCTTTTTTCATCCTCCCCTAGGATTTCAACCCCGTGAATTGCTCTAATAAACCGCCATCTTGTTCGAACCTGATCTATCGTCGTCTCATTATACTCAAAGATGGCCTTCCTAATAACCTCAATAATTCTGCTCCGTTCGGTCTTTAACGACTGTAATTTTAATCAAATGGTTTGGCAATCCTCGTCAAATATGGTGGTGGAGCAGTTACAATAGAGGTGAATTGATTGTCTCTAGTTGTGCATATCGTTTCTCATTGACAACTAAGAATTAGGCTTCTTCATCGTTTGCAGCATGGACGTGCGATGCGGACTATGGCTTATCGACCTTCCTTCTAAGAGTATAAGACATCTTCCAAGTAATGCAGAAAACAATTATTTGCAGTATCGAGATTCCGACGGCGGCGAGGTCAGCAAATTCATCATGAGGGGAGGAGTGCTTCCAATTCATGTAAAGGGGCCAATGCTTGAAAAGGAAATGGAAAGCTCCGTGAAGTTTTGCGGAAACCTCTGGCTTCGAAAAGTTTTTACTGCTACACCATATCGCCTTGCTAGTCAATTAATTCCCCCCCACCCCCCTCTTTCTCCCAATCTGCAATACTTATGACGTCGTATTACCTGCCCTTTATTCTTGAAAGGGCCTTTTAAAGCTTCCTTCTATCATGGAAATTTTTCAATCAAGGCCGCGTTAAAAAGGGACAAAATCCCTTTCATAAGGTACCAACCCAACCCACTCTACTTATTGAGACTGAGGTAGGAAGGCGAGCGGACATTTGGCGCCATGATGGAGCTGAAGTGTTCAGCTGGTATGCGTGATTCGGATTCGGATCGAATTGACAGGTTTTGGTGAATGGTTGAGATTCGATTTTTGAAGATGAAGGTTTGTGAGTGTTTGGCTAATAAATAAGTCGGCGATTGACACAACTTTGAGGACATAGCTGGTGTGACCAAGGTGGTTGGATCGTTCCTTGATAGAAATTCACGGAGATAGGGTATTGAGCTTTAGTTTCATCTCCAGCAATTTAAATAGATTGAATGATTTAAGGCCAGTTGCTGTGCTGCCATGGTTTTCTCCGGTATGTGAATCACTTGGTGTGAGGAGCGGTGAACTTCTAGTGGCATCGCCAAACCGTGAGGACAGAGTTGTATAGAAAGAACGACATGAGATAAATAACCCAAAATGCGTGTAGAGAGCTAATATACGAAGAGATTTCACGCTTCCACTATTCCAAAGTAAAATTGCGGCGAGAGTTGCTGTAAGTTTGGTTTGCCTCCCGCTTCACTCCGGTCCACATCTTCAGCACTCAAGTCTCAACATCCCACCCTCTCCACAACATTCCTCAACATCATCTGGCCACAACATGATGGACTACCATTCCTTGGACGCCTCAATGAGCCTTCAAATAAATCGACATAGATTGAACTGCCCTTCTGGAAGCATACGACAGCACTGTCAGCTGTGAGCCCTGTCGTCGCCGTAAAATTCAAATGCTCCTGGACACGCTCTCCATGCGACATCTGTCGGCGGCGAGCTTGCACTGACAGCTGTGTGTATAAGAGAACGGTGACTCGAGATGGAACTCAGTCAAGCTTCTAACTAGGCTAAACAAGGAACTACTGAACCGAATCAGCTATCTGGAGAGTTTGTTGAGGAAGCATACCGGAGCCGATATTCCCAATCCTGCTGAAGACGGACAACTGCGGAGCCCAGTGCTTTCTCCTCAGAGGAATCCACCCAAATAGTCGATACTTCTGGTGTACTAGGTTTCTTCGCATCTGAGAGCCCTTCGCAGGTCTCGTATTAAAGTGAGCCGGTTTCTACATGTGGGTAGGAGTCCTCACGACATGACTAAATTGCAACGTATGATACGAAGCACGATCCTCACAATGGACCTCTGTGCTTGCAAACACAAAACTATCGAAGATGACGCAAGGTCTAGATTACCAAGAGAATTCGGGAATTATAGCTGGATTTCCATTTACGTCGCCACTAGATTCCTCGGTGGATGAGTTACTGGCATTACTACCGCCTATGTAGCAGTGTGACTACCTGAAGGAGACGTATTTTACGGTCTTCTCTCCCTTATGATATATACCTCCAATTCAATTCAAGAGAATACTAATCCTTTTGAAAACTTCTCACACCCTTCACCCCGTCCTTCGAGACCTGGACCGAGGACCAGATGCCTGCAACAACGTGGAGTTCTCAGTAGAGGCTATCGAGATGCGATGAAACGTCTTGCAAAGCAAGGTGTCTTCTGGGGAAAGCATAACATACAGTCACTCCAAGCATTAGTCCTACTGGTATATGCAATGGGTCATAGTCAAGATCCTATATGGGTACTTCTGGGTAAGTACCCTTTTCCCTTGCTGTCTGTATGCAGAATCAAGATATGATATTCTTGAGTGGATTTTCGCACTCTTAAAATTATCACTTGCTGACCGCATGTAGGAATGACATACAATGTGGCCATCGCATTGGCACATCATATCGATCCTAAAACTTCAGCCTCGACCCGATCCAATGTGAAGAGCAATGACGTTGTTGGGCTGGTCTGATGCAGTTATGATCCAAAATACATTTCTTGGAAACCCAAGACCCCTCATGGCGTGTCAACTATGAGATCCGATTACCAGCTGATGCCAACGATATTGATATCACCCTCTCAGGCGGTTACGAAAATCTTTCTGGGCCGACACAAATTTTGTCTCTTCTGTTCAAGTTCTAGCTATATGAACTAAGTGCGAAGATATACCGCCAGACATTCACATTATCGGAGCCGAGCCGATCAATCATTCAAGAATTGGATCACCAGATATGCACTGCTCAAGAAACATGGGACAAACGATATCTCGCTGACTCTACATTTGATATGTTGCTAACTCGTCATGCGGTTATATACTCTATGTATACTCTCACCAGCTGTTCCTCCTCCTGCATCGACCTTTTTTTGCCAACTCTGTCCTTGGGCTAGACGTCCTAAAAAAATCTCAAATTCGCTGCATTGCGTCCGCTGAAGCCCTTCTGGATATATATAGAATCCTCTCGGACACTCCAAGCTTCCGTCCCTACATGTGGTACACCAATGGCCGTGGTAGCTTTTCATACTTTCCATGCTGCTGCTGTCTTGGCCGTAGCGCTCTTTGTCAGATGAGACTAGCTCTGGTTGTTACTATGCGTTGGCATGTGACCGATGTGTCACATGATGAGTCACATAGTAGACTCATCTGTGATTTCTACCTAGTATATGGTTCTGGAGCCTACAGCTGCCTATAACTGCCTATTGTTCAGACAGTTCATATAAGCTTCAATAGCTAGAGTCTTCACTCCAGAGATATCTATCAATACATGAATTTACCTCATAATATCGTCTGATTCGACAGTTATGAGCCCGGCCTTGCTCTAGGTCGACTCGTACTATCTTCCGCTGTTGCTATTACGATTTTTGTTGCTCTTTTCAGACGATACTCTCCGTCAGATCCGCTATACTATTAAGCGTCAGCTATACTATCAAGCTCTCGATCTATCGATAACTCATATCATTCAATATAGCGGACGCAATCACGAAAACGCCATGCATACTCAAAGAACCCAAGGACTGGGAAAAGTGGGTTGAACTGAAGAAATCAGCCTACAAGGAATTCGATATCTAGGACCAAATTGACCCAGATGGATCAGGTCAGACCCTGAAGGAACCAGCCAGACCAACGCCTGGCGATGTCAAAGACTGCCGTACACTTGCACGCAACATTGCGACGCCTGCGGACGATGACTCTGTCAATACACTAGTGGCAGAGGCCGATCTGTCGCCTACGAAGCTCTTAGACCTCGACGACGACGAACGATTCGAATACAAGTACCTGGTCACTATATACGAACGAAAGCTCAGGAAATATGATCGACAGATAGAAGGATTGGCTAAGATTCAATCGATTATTCAAGGAACACTCGACTCTATTTACCTCTCGAAAACATATAATTGTGGCACTGCATACGCTATGATGGTAGCTCTGAGGGACCACTTCAAGCCGACAGATCACGCTACAAAGCGTCTCCTATAATCAGAGTGGAACAGGCTAATCAGGCCACAGAAAAGAGATGTGAATATCGATACATGGCTTCTGAAGTTGGAGACTACGTACGACGATTGCGTGCGCTATGGGATTTCAGCTGTCCAGGGAGTCGAACCACTTCACAACTTCCTCGACGTACTACAGCCCCTATCACCGGAATTTGGGTCAGTATAGGACGTAAAGGTTACTGGCGGAGATATTATAGACTTCAAGGTCTTACTCAGACAATATCGAGACTATCGCCGGAACATCGCCACTCGATCTAGGGGGGGTAGTGCATCCCATGGAGCCTTCTAAACTGTAACGCTCAATAGCCTTGATATAGACGGCAACCCTATCGAAAAGAATCACTAGACTAGTGATTATAACAAGCACAGCCCTCGTGGCAGAGGAGGCTATAAGGGTCAGACACAATCACCGAAGGAATAGACGAAACCATGCGTATGCGGCGGCGTATACCAGTGGCACAAATGCTACTATCTAGTCCCCGAGATCAGGCCAACTAGCTGGAAGCCTAGCGCATACATTTAGCGCAAGATCGACGCACAATTCGAGGTCGATTACTTTAGGGACCTTGTCCAGAACTTAGTAAAATCGAAGCTCGAATGGGAGCGAAAGCTGAAGGAAGACAATAACTAAGGCTCGTCTTCAAATACTACTTCAAATGAACCTCCAGTCGTATCACAAGGAGCACCTAAAACCTTTATAGCGCACTCGATCAAGGCAGCGCTATCGACCCGAGCTCAGGAGGAATATCGATATGAGCTTCATAAGAGCTTCATATTAGATACTAGCGCAACTGGCCATGTATATAACGATCGATCGAGATTCCACAATTTCACTCTATCGACGACAGACTTCGTCGTTGCTGGTAACGACTGCATTGATATTGAAGGATAGGGGTCAGTCACGCTCTTCGTATAGTGCGAAGGTCTCCCAGGAGGTCGTCGTGAATTCATACTTTCGAACGTTGCACTGATATCATCATTCCACTGCAGCGTTGTCTCATACCACATACTCGAAAAGAAGGGATTAGACTAGAAAATCGGGTCACGCTAGCTCGAACACGAAGGTCAACGCTTCTGCTAGACGCCTAAGCATTTCGATATGTAGACGCTCGAATATCACCCTACAAACGATTTACCTGGCGGCTCTACGCAAATGGCTGCCTATCCAGCCAGGAACAGTCGAGAGCCTCCACCGCCACTTGTGATTAATAAGGTCACAGCGTATAATATCTTCGGCTATGTATCTAATAAGGCATTATCCCATCTGGAAGAGACCTGCGATAGTATACAAATTACGGGCGGAAAATGCAATCCGAACTGCCAGATCTGTAGGCTAGGCGATGCGAAGAAGAGGATTTCAAGGGTTCCGACCATTCTAGTCCCACAGCCCTTCTATACGCTCTGCTGGGACAATATTGACCAGTATTACTCATTCGGTGATCAGACGAAAATATCACATCTGTACTGCCCTTGGCTAGGCTTTCACTTCGTATACACCCTGCGTACAGGCTCTGCAAAGGAGATTATGTGGACTATCCGATACACTGTTAATCACATCAAAAGACAGTACAAAATACAGCCAGTTGTACTGAAAATCGATGGTGAACCAGCACTTGTGGACAGCGACGAATTCGATGATTGGAAAGCTGAAACAGGCATGAAAATCGAGATATCAGCGCCCAATAATCATGATCAACATGGCAGAGCTGAGCGTACTGGGGGGGTGCTAAGTACAAGAGCTACAAAGCTCAAGCTGTCTGGCAACCTGCCTGACAACGTCTGGCCGGAAGTATACAAGTGCGCTGGATATATCCTTAATCGGACGCCAACCAGACGACTGGGGTGGCAATCACCTATACACAAGCTGCAAGAGTACCTGGGTTGGGCTAATCCGAAACCCAAAGGCCATCATTTGAAGCCATACGGATGCAGGGCGTACGCATTTATCTACAATCGTCCGCTGCTCGATAAGATAGCTGCAAAAGCACACATTGGATATCTGGTTGGGTACGAATCTACGAATATCTGGATGATCTGGATTCCAGTACTGAAGAGGGTAGTTCCAATGAGGGACGTGACCTTCGATACCACCCGACGATACAGCCCGCATGACGAAGACCCTGATATCTCAGATGCAGAGGCAGACGTACTA
>NXFV01000917.1:0-120871 GCA_002803225.1 Gamarada debralockiae | reverse complement strand
TTGGAGAGCTGTGGTCGCGTCTTTTTTTTGAAGTGGTGCACGAATTCTGTCAACCCCTGGTGCCCTTTCTCGAAACCGACTTCTCGAATCACTATGTCTACTCGAGCGGGTGGCTGTTCATTCTGCGGTAAATATCCACTGTTTAGTGAGTGCTCGCTAGGGAGTGAATGTTCACTCTGTGGTGAATATTCACTGTTTGTGAGTGCTCACCGGGGTATGACTGTTCGCTCTCTGGTGAATATTCATTGTTTAGTGAGTGCCCACTGTCTGGAGTTAAAGTCGGCCACTTTCCAGCTATGTTCAGGTGCGATAGCCGCCGAATTCAGCGAACTTATGGCCGCGACCTCCGTATTTTTAGAATATCTAAAACTACCTTTTAAGGGGGAACGATTCACAACCCGTTGAGGATTTGACTCGGATTTTGAGTGCAAGAATCATTTCCAAGGTTTGACCCACTACTTCGCAGCGGTCACCGTGATAATCTAACTTCTAGGCACCAACGCGATCCTGTCTTTCTCTTTTCCTCTCTACTATATTTCATCAATTAAATAGTAACAAAAATGGGTCAAACGGTTAATACTATTCTATCTCACCCTACTAATTGCAGGCATTGATTCGCTGCCTTGGCTGGGCTGACGTACTAAATCTTCATTCTAATGTCTATCCCTGTGTGCCGGAAAACCCTGCGTGCCGGAAAAATTAATAGGTACTTTGACTTTAAGTATCTTAAAATCTGTACAAACCTTAATATCTCCTATATTTTCTAATAAGTTATATTCCGTGGCCACCCTAGGATATTCTGAATCCCTCCTACTAGAAAATCATGTTTATATCATCGCCTTATTCTTAAATTTATAAAGAGTCTCTTTTTATAGCATAATAAACTTCCTCTACTATAGCTTTACCACCGAGCTTATACTATCTCTAATACTTATAAAGGGGTCTTATCCAATCTCTAAGGCCTCACACCTATATAGGAAATCGTTATCAGCCTTGTGGCTGTTATGGCGCGCAAATTCATACATGATCGCCACGCGGATCTATCCCTTGGTCTGTCGTCGCTTGCCACAACACTAACCTGACCTATCACGATGCATGATACCTTTCCCAAATAACGTCCATCCCTGCGTGCCGGAAAACCCTGCGTGCCGGAAAGACTTCACAGTCTAGGGTTCTTAAATCCCTACCACATAAATATATAGAGCAATAATCAGTTTACTATTGTTCTTTAGCTATTTCTCTACAAAGGCTTGACTTGCAGTTAGAAAAATACTGTAATTTGGCCTTACTGTCGACCGTTCTATTAAGAGCGTCAAAAGCTGCTATAGCTATTACCCCTTGCTTTGTTATGACTATTAACCTATCCCCGGAATTCGGGGCCGTAGTCTAGAGCTTCTTTCAAGTTCAAATCTAATTTTAAAGTTTAAAGACATAGGGTATAAGGAAACCTGCCTGCCGGATTTATCCGGACAAAGTGGGTAGTACACAGAGTGCCGTATCTTAATAAGCGAGGAAGGATTTACCGCCCTCACCTAATATTATATTCACAGCCACATGAATCGTATTTTGATTACGCATTTTATTGATATCACGTGGATGCGTAGCGTAGTGTAGCGTGCTTCTAGAAGTTTCCACAAGCAGCCAAAGTTTCTAGTTCTGGAGAATTTGCCACTCACTTAGTAAGGATGTTCGCGCGCACAAGGTTACGATAGAAGAACAGAAAAGGGCTAAGTAGATTTGTGATACAGACCGAGAGAGATTCAGGCAGTTTTATAATGACGAGTTACGGACGAAGAGGTCTACTGTAGTAAGCAATTTCTTTCTGGAGAACGCCCGCCGGGAGGACCTAACAAAATATTCTAGGCTGGGGAAGGGGGTGTAGCGGCGCAGGAAAAACTACGAGCTAGGCAAGAGCAGCGAGTCAAAGACGACCTAAGCCCTTAGAAGGATAAAAAATATATAAAGTACGAAGTATACACCCTTGAATTAGACCCCTGCAATACTAAAGCCCCCCTAAGTCAGATGCGTTAGCGCCGTCAGCTAACAATTTAACAGTTCTTCTTTACCTCACCTATCTTCTCTAATTATTATTTCTTTTAACTATTCACCACTATTTCAGTCTTTATTGCCTTTAATTCCACCTAATATGGCTGTCGACAAAGGAACTATCTTCGTAACTGGAGCAAATGGCGGGCTCGGTAGCGCCATCGTAGAGCAAATCGCCTCGAAAGCCGAACTTTCAGCCTTCTACGGGCTCTATACCGTCCGTAACACGACTCACGCAGCCGCTCTCGCCTCGGCCCTTGCACATGGTCCGACACATCGGCATGATGTCGTGGCCCTTGATTTGACAAAGCTCGACAATATTCGCCAGGTTACGGAAGGGATCAATGTGAGTCTGTTGTGTTCTCTACCCGTGATCGAGCTCTTAGTCTCAGTTTTAAAACCATTATACAGGCTCGCGTTTCTGCAGGTGAAATCCCGCCAATCCGCGCCCTCATCCTGAACGCTGGCGTCCAGGACTTCGGCAAGCAGACGTGGACAGATGACGGACTCGACACGACCTTCGCGGCAAACTATCTTGGGCACTGGCTGCTCACCCTTCTTTTGCTCACGAGCATAGACAAGGAGGCCGGCCGAATCATCGTGATTGGAAGCCAGAGCCACGAGTAAAGTGCCTATTTTGTACAGCCTACAATAGATTTTCAAGGACCGAAGCCAACTAACGATACACCCCCTAGTCCTAATGATCCGCGCAACGCGGTCACCAACGCCTTCAAGGATCCGAAATACAAAGCCTTTGTCTCCGATGCCGCTAGTTTCGAGGCGATCGCCAAAGGGCTATGGAGCCCCGCGACCGAAGACAGCTCCTTCCGCGGCGGGTACCGGCGATACGGCGCTGCCAAGCTCTTCTTGATTATGATGCAGCATGAGCTGCAGGCGCGCCTAGGCGCCGATGCCGAGCTGAGCAAAATATGTGTCCTCGGCGTTGACCCAGGCCCTATGATCAGCGGTCTACAGCGGCTTGCGCCGTGGATGATTCGTGTGCTTGCCTTCAAGATCATCTATCCGCTCATACTGTATCTGAAACCGAACAACGGGATGATAAGGTCCCCGAGCCGCTCGGCGGGCGATGTCTTGGAGGCGGCGTTTAAGGCTGGTGAGATGGAGGGATTTCCGAAGGACAAGTACTTTGATGGGAGAACACCGTTAGAGACGAGCGAGGAGTCGAGGAATGCGGCGAAGAGGGAGCTTGTGTGGAAGGAGACAGTAAGGTTAGCGGGTTTAAAGGAGGGTCAGACGATTCTTGCCAACTGGCAGTAGGTAGCTCAGGCTTGGCCAAGCCTTACTGTACTCTTGGATACTGTTAGAACCGAGGAATCTCCTTACTATGCCCAGGGCGATGGCATTACTTACTCAAAGAAATCAGTGAGCGCAAGTCGTAGATAGCACACCCTTGAACAACTGATACTATCGTGCTACTTTACCTAGAGAGCCAGGTTCAGGAAAGCTGACTTCTGCTCCTCAGATAACATTTATTGGAAATAAGATTAGACCCACTTTCTGTGTATATAAGGGCCCTAGGCCCCCCTTCAATTGAACCTCAGTCAGCTCATACTGTCTCAAATATGCCTCTCTGGCATCCAATAACATTTACAAAGTGAGAAGATCTACTTGCTACTCACGTCGTCCTCGTCTTTGTACAAGCCTATAATAACTCGACCGGGCTTACAAAACATTTTCTGTAGGTAGAGAGCAATCCATTTACGCCGAGAGTTAATGTGGAGAGCAGCGATTCTACGGGAACTGCTCTGCTCGCGCGGTCTCGTGCTGGCACCGGTCTTGCTATGCTCAAGCGCGGGCTCTCTTACAGGCTCCGCTCAGGCCGTGTTACAACTTGAGACGCGCCAAGAGGATCCTCTTAAGAATCGATACGTCTTTCGCGGATCTGCGTAGGTAGTGTGGCCTCTCGAGCGGCTGCTCTTGCGCTTTCAATCCTCTCTAGAGATGCCTCTCAATAGCTTAGGTCTGCGACTTGTGTCGACACATCCGTAAGTTGGGTTTTGAGTGTTTCGATCTGTGTAAGGAGGGTTTCGATCTGATTCGCGTGCGTTTGTTTCTGTTCTTCCATTGTCTTCACCAGCGACTTGACTAAGTCCGTCAACACTTTTATTTGCGTATTCCCGGCTGAGGTAGCTTTGTCAGATGCCCATTGATTCGGAATTACTCCTGCAGCCGTGTGATGCTCCCCCGCCTTTGTAGAGAGTGCTCGAATCTTCGTCGCCACGACGCGGTCTTTGAGGTGCGTGCTGATTTTTGTATAGTCCTTATCGACATTCCCAAACTCTCAGGCAGTGGATAAAGACCAATATACGATGTCTAACTTTACGGAGCCCGCATTTACTCCCGATGGCAGCAATAAAGAACAGCCTGCTGATGATGAGAATACGGCGAATCCACATTTTTTTCGTCTGAGAGAGAGAGAAAGAAAAGCTCTGATCGCGAGCTACCTTCTGTATACCCCCAAGTGCATAGCTATAGTGATGCTGGTTAGCCTCGTATGGATCGTCATCTCCGCACTTACGAAAAACACTACTTTCAGAGAGTATGCTGCAGGATGGCCAGGCAAGCCTAATTTCACTAGCGAGTTCGGCATCAATGAAGTTTCCGGGTTCTACGGCCCCGGAAGCTGGGCGGCTTGGATGCTTACCTTCGCCAGCTGTTTCCTCGCTCGCATTTTTGTAGACGAGAAACAGACGGGAGAGAAATGGGCTCATCTGTTGACACTCGATATTAATCTTGTCTCTGCATATGCGTATCCCCTAGTCGCTGCAGTCGATGTCTTACTACATACCCGTACAAAATATTGGCTAGGTGAAGAGGTGTCGACTCGGTATTTTGGTCCTATGTCGGCAAGTGTTGCAGTACTGCGAACTGGTGCTATATTTGGGGTTTTTTTGTCAATCGTTTTGGGTTTGAATTGGTGGCGGACAAAAAAACAACTTCGGTCTCTAGTGTTCAGTTGCCTATTGACAACCTTCTTGCTTGTCACGATAAATTATTTCGAAATTCGATATTTCGACCTCGAATGGGGCTTTTGGACTCCAAAGCTAATCCCAATTTTGCCAGCTTTTGTTCCTGGATTTCGCCAGGGGAGAGTACAGGGTAGCAAACTTGCTAGACTGCTCTCTCAATCAATTAGCCATATTCCAGTGGGACCTTATGCTCGAATTGGACTGAGGGAAGAAGTGTTCCAAATGGAATTCTTTTGGTTAGTGGGAAACGCCACCGAAGGTCCAGCCTATCTCTTACTAGCTTTCTTGTTGATTCTTTCTCCTTTATTTTTGTTTGAGAAATTTAGTATAATGTCTGTAAAGGATTTGCTTCGCGTTGTTGGGAGCATTTTGGTTTCATTGCAGCTAATGCTTCCTGGTTTTCTACTTATGAGACAGTTTTCTCATTTATTCTATATGTGGGATTCCCCCTTGCCTTGGTCTATTGCTTCATTCGAGGATCTAGACCAGCTATGTACGTTTATTTTCGGTGGTATATTAATTATAGTTTGCTCTCTCTTGGATATTTTTACTAGATACGCAGATAAGAACTCAGAAAGTTCCGGAAAGGTGATTGGGAGCTCATCGGGCAGTGATTAGGATGAAGTGGCAATGGCTGGGATATTAGCTGTGGTAATTTTGATGGTGGAGATATAGTTTGGTTGGGTTTTAGTCAGTGCGAGCTACGGAAAATACTTCCCGTGTTATGACTGAGGAATGCGAGGGCGATGGACGAGCAGGAGAAGTGGGGATTAATGAGTTGGTTCTTTTATTCTGACAATCGCTAGGAGAAACGCGAGTGGTACAACAGTGGTTGCCATAACTCTGTGCGCACCCCTCAGATTTAGCCGAAAACACACCAAAAATGCTGTTTTTACAACTTTATAACTCTACAAATTTATATTCAAACAATATTTAATATTACATATATAAACTTATTATGATTTAGAGAGTAATCGCACCCGCGGAAGGTTTCTTCAAAATTCAATATTTCGAGAGATATTCTACATAGATAGGTTTCGCTAACAAAATCCTCTAATAAAATCGCTGATATTATAGTACAATAGAAGAGTGCTAGTTATTAGAAATCTAAATAGTAAAAATTACTGCTGTTATCTATCTTTAATCAGATCTTCAATTTTGAGAAAGCTGATTTGTTCTATATACCTCTTCCCACTTTGTCCGGATAAATCCGGCATAAAGGTTGTCTTCCGCTCTATGTCTTTAAACTTTAGAGCTATATTCTTTCTTGATAGGAGCTTCGTACTACGGTCCCGAAATTTGGAGACAGGGCCAATAGTCATGATCGAGCAGGGGGGGCCAGCTGAAAGGGCTTTCAATGCTATGAACGGCACAATTAATAATATGACTACAGCCTAGTATTTTCTTAATATAAACCGAACCCTTATAGAGAAATAGCTAAAGAATAATAGCAAACTAATTATAACTTTATATATTTATATAGTAGAGATTTAAGACCCCTAAACCATGAAGTCGTTCCGGCACGTAGGGTTTTCCGCCACACAGGGATAGACGTTATTTGAGCGATTCGATCCTATCTGTCTCGTAGAAGGTTGAAGGAAGTGCTCCCGAGCGACGCTCTCTATGCCCCGAATTGCCCGTTCTATTTTGAGTAATCATGCGGCCAAAATTCTCAAATTTTACATGATCAGGCATAAGTTTCAAGTTTACAAGTTGATTTCATTTAGTCATTTTCGTTGTTGTATATTCCCGCGTTCCACATCCTATCTTCCAGCCTATTGCTTCTTGAACGGACCAAGTGGTTTCTGAGGGTCGAAATGTTGTTGCGAACCAGCCAATCCCATCAACCAAACATCATTAGGGTTCTTGACTCCCCCAGGTCCACCTAGGAAGTTCATAGGGAAGCCAATATCGAAAGCATTGGCATCCTCAATCTCCTTGATATCTTCCTCACTCAACTCCAAGCTCAACCCCTCAATGTTTCCCTTCAAGTGATCGATCTTGCGGCCTCCAACGATAGGGAAGACGTAAGGAGTCTTCTGCATAACATAGGCTAGAGCAACACTGGTGATCTGACTGCTCTTTTTCTTAGCAATTTGCTCGAGGACCTTGCTAATTTTGATAGCAGCCTCGCTAGGTCCGCCCATCTTTCGGCCCTGTTCTTGGCTCTTTCTCTGTTCTTCACTCTTGAAGTTTCCACCTCCGAGAGCTCCCCAGGGTGCAAGACCCATGCCCTCATCTCTGCACATAGGAATGATCTCTCTTTCGAAGTCACGGTGCTCAGCACTCCAACGTCCCTGATATACGGAGAATTGCCGAAGACCGTTTTGACGTGCGTATTCGTTGGCTTTCGAGACGATGTATGCGGGAGTATCAGAAATTCCGAGGTACAAGACCTTTCCCGATGCGACCAAGTGGTTGAGTGACTGCATCAGCTCAGGAATGGAGCATGTGAAGTCCCACCAGTGGACATAAAGCTGTGCCAATGAGTTAGCCGTTGTATTTGCCTCTTGAATTGTTATCTGAATAGGAGCGATTGGAGATCCATTCATTCTGTCCATTTGAGTGATTGAACTACAATCGCCCGGTCAAGTTGAAAGATTGAAAAAAGGGGAATCGCTGGAATATGTTGAGTGAATGAGAGAGATCTCGGCAGACATACCAGGTCGATATAACTAGTCTGTAGCTTCCTGAGACTAGCCTCCAGTGAGAGGTGGAGTGACTTGGTTCCATTACCAGTGGTATTGATCAAGATCTCCTTCTCCCCATATCCAGCACGGAAGCATGTCGTGAACTTTGTTGCAATAACCATCTGATCTCTATTTCCCCGTTTCTTCATCCATTCCCCGATCCAAATCTCTGACTCTTCTTTCTGGTAGTTATTCGACGTGTCGATGAAGTTGCCGCCGGAAACGTAAAAGAAATCGAGAATCTCTTCGGTAGTCTTTTGGTCGCAGACTCCCATGAAGTCCTTCCTAGAGATCCGTTAGTATGGCATGGAGAAGAGTTCTGGCGGTGACTTTACCAGGCATCTCCGAAATTCATTCCTCCGAGACACAATGGGCTGACTCTAACAGATGCTGTGGGAGAAAGCAATCGATAATGACCAAGGGCGGTCTTGGGTGGTGGAGGGGGATTGAAAGCCATTGCTAATGAATTGTGACAGAAAGATTCGCGAGGCGGTATCAGAGGCTCTTGGAAAGATCAATTGAGTGAGTAGATTGCTTGAATAAAAGGCTCAGAACGAGAGGTAACACCTGGGACTTATATACTTTCACTATGATCTCATAACGCCGACCCCTCCATTCCACATAACGCCGACTATGCACTCTTTAAGCATCTCCGTCTTAGCTCCAGGGTCCCGCCTTCAGCATTTACCTTTCTACCTGCGCGGCATGTGCGGCTTCATTCACAAATTACGAAACCTTCCGCTCGAAAGCCACGGTAACTGTTCTACGGACTTCGAGGTTTCTCCGATTTTTCTATATTTCAGAATTTCCTCCCCCATTTCGGATCGCGGCTTTATTGGCTGTCTCGGTGACCTAGCCAATGAGGAGCAACATGTTCCAGCCTCGTGGTGGGTGAAGATTCTGCAGTGTGGTCTGTGCTTTCCCCAAAACACGCTTGTAACCCCTAACTCCGGTAGGAGAGCTCTTCAGGACCAAAAATAAGTGGCCCAAATTGGTATATGTGCTTCACCAAAACATATACTTCAGCAATAATAAAAATTCCACAAAACTTGATTAAATCTACTGAAACTTGATTTTAAAGCTCCAAAGAAAGTCAAACTATGTTTCGACTAATTTTTACTGTAGAATTTTAAATTGAGGTTTTACAATTGTTCTTTAAGCCTGAGAGAAGTGCATAGGCACGGGCCAATTTGGGCCGCTTTTTTTAGCCCTGAAGAGGAGAGCCCCTGAGACAAGCTGGTGACTCCCGTGTTAACAACGTTGATCTTAGAAGGCCAAGAAGAGACTGACATCTTTATCCAAGGGTTTAATGCAACCTGCCGACCCTTTGTAACCAAAGCAGGAGTCTGCGAATGCATTCAGACGCGTTGGTCTCCTTCCGCACCTCCGTTTCCCAAGTCTCAAAAATAAATCATTCCTCTCTATCACCTGGGAAAGTAGTTCGACTGGAGATGGGAGAAGGATGTCAAGGGAATTCATTGGCAGGCTCAGGCTCAACCCCATGAAGCAATTGAACTTATTGAGAAAGTCTCCAACGCTTGTTCATGTCCTCCCGCTTCTGGAGCAAGCCTGTTATTTTGCGGTTCATTTCTTCCATGATATACTTTATACACAACCCAGCCTTGCGGGAACGGGAACATGTCCTTTCTGTATTTCCCTGCGAAGAAACGCACCTTGAAGAGCATCTACAAGTCACGCAATGGATCCCCCCCCACCCCAAAAAAAGAGGCAAATCACGTGGGCGGAGAAGTCACTAATAATTCCCGTGACAAATCTTGAACTCTTCGGACCCGCCCGTTCTTCACCGCCGGCCGAAGTCTTGATTTTCTTTTCATTCTGAATTTCCCCGCCTTCTCTTCTTCTTTTTCCTCTATATACCAGCCACATCCCTTCTACATCAACGCTTAAACGCATTGCTGAGAACCACAGTTACTGTTTTGGTGTAGCGAATGCACAGAGTTGGGACCTATTTAGCAGAGGACAGTATGTAAATTTCAAAGCAATCGACTTCCTCTCTCGAACTGCACAACAGAGTTCAACTCCCCAAGCGAACTCCTGGAGAGAGAAATTAAAGTTCAAACCCAATAAACTTCAACTCGACTCCTTTCGTGCCTTTTTGAGCAAGTGCTAACTAGGAAATCTTCACAGGCTGCTTTGTAAAACACCAATCTCAAAATGACAGCGCGACTATCAGCCCAACTGTCGCCTCCCAAGATTTCGAAGCTGGGATAAAATGCTTGGATCCAATTGCGGAGCGACCTGTGATTGAGAACCAACCCCCTCCATCAGACAACGAAAAAGGACCTTTTGAAGAGACTCGTGAACCCGACTTCGACGACTCGAACCTCGCCGCCTGCTATGACGACAATGATGACTTCCCCGAAGGAGGCCTGAAGGGATGGACCGTAGTTGTCGGTTCATTCTGTGGATTCTTCTCTGTTTTTGGTATCATCAATAGCACGGCTATCCTATTGGAGTACTTCAGTGCTCATCAGCTGAAAGACTACACTCCAAGTCAGATAGGATGGATCTTTGGTCTCTCTCTATTCTTGACCTTTTTCTGTGGAGCACCAATTGGACCAATCTTTGACGCCTATGGACCTCGACTTTTGGTCTTCTCCGGAAGCATTCTCTTGATCGCATCAATGTTCCTCTTAGGACTTTGTACTCGTAAGTTTTCGGCTCAATCGTCCATTGAAATCCACTAACCAGCAGACAGAGTACTGGCACATCTTTATAGTGTACAGTCTCCTCAACGGAAGTAAGTAACACCCAGAGCAATTTCCTTGCTATGATTCTATCCTGTATCGTGTGTGCTGAGGCCTGCGTGTCCTATTGAACGAATACTGACTCCGAATTTTCCTACAGTCGGAGGATGCTTAATCAACACTCCCTGCATAGCTTCCATCGGCCACTTCTTCCTCCGTAAACGTGGAAATGCCACCGGAATAGCGATGACGTCCGGATCCATCGGTGGGATCATCTTTCCCCTTATGCTCCAAAAGCTTTTTCCTATGGTAGGCTTTGCTTGGGCAACCCGCATCCTAGGCTTCATCCTCGTGTTCCTACTCGTCTTGGCAAACCTTCTAGTAAGAAGTCGTCTGCCACGAAAGCCAATGGCAAGCTTCAAGAGCATCGCTCCAGACTTCACCGTGTTCAAAGACCTGCCGTTCACATTTGTTACGATCGGCATCTTTCTCATGGAATGGGGCATTTTTGTGCCGCTCACTTACATCACGTCCTACTCCGTATCCCACGGCCACAGCTCCGCATTCAGTTTCCAAATCCTCGCAGTCCTCAACGCCGGTTCTTTCTTCGGACGCTTCTTCGCCGGCATAGTAGCCGACATGATCGGGCGAATAAACACCCTCATCCTTTCGATCTCACTATGCGTCGTCACATGTTTCGGGTTCTGGCTTCCAGCCGGAGAATCCACAGCCATGATCATCGTCTTCGCGATAATCTTTGGGTTCGCGAGTGGGAGCAACCTCAGTCTAAGTCCTGTGTGCGTCGGCCAGATGTGCAAGACGGAGAACTATGGACGCTATTATGCTACATGCTGGATGGTGGTTGCGTTTGGGACTTTGACGGGCCTGCCCATTGCGGGACAGATATTGACGGTTAATGATGGGGCGTATTGGGGTTTGATCACTTTTGCTGGCTTGTCTTATGCTGCGGCAGGGATTTGCCTTATCACCGCTAGAGTTTTGGTTGTTGGTTGGAAGATCAATATTATGTATTGATCAAGCCTAGAATGGTCGATAAAAGGGGGCTGAAGGGGTAGCCGCATAATCCTTTGGACGAGTGGGAAATAATTGGACGATGATTTGGGCACCTGCATTATGAATGGAGTTTTGGAAGTGAGAAATAAGGCGTGGAAGAACGTGGGGAGGAAAAAAACATGTGAAGGATATGGTTGCGTTACGAGGTTGCGTTGGTTTATTTTGGATTTGAAGTTTTTTTCTTTCATTGAGTATACGACCACAATCATTACGCATATATTTAGAAATCACCCAAAAATATTAAATATAGTCACTCTTTTAACGATCACTGTCATATAGCATGGTGGGCATTCGTCAGGCTTTGGATCTGGAAGTTTTGATGAGCACAAGTTGATAAATTATCAACCTCTATCAGTTTCAAAATTCACCATACTTACGACATCACAGTAGTCGAAAATGTATGTATGTACGATGGTATCCTCAAATCATACAGTAATTCTACAACACACCCATCGGATGCGTCTCCCATCATACGATTCCGTACGTTGCTCTGGATTTATTGCCAAAGCCCAACTAACATGTCCAAATGCCCACAATACCATCCCGACGGCCTTCCGTGAGGTATCCATCCTTAATCCTCACCCTCTCAACCATCGCAGGCGTCCTGTTCTCCTCCTCAGCAAGCACACCCGATCCACAGTCCCAGTGCCGACCATCTATCTTATCATACACCTTAGCCACATTTTCTCCTGCAGCGGATACAATCCTTCGAGCGTCGAACATCATGCTAGAAATAGGGTTGTCGTATGCATAAGCATCGTAGATTGCTCCTGTTCGGAGATCCCAAATCTATAATCAATTAGTGACCCAAGCTTCGACGACGGACCCTGGTTGTGACTTACTCGAATACTCCTGTCCAAACTTCCAGTAACCAAGTGCACATCATCAAACTGCAGACAAGTCACAGGACCGGTATGTCCAACCAAACTTCGATGAACTTGCCCACTCCTCAAATCCCATAACCGGACCATCCCATCAGCTGTTCCGCATGCCAACGCAGCATCAAAGACCTGCACCGCACCAACGAAGTCCGCCGACGCATCCGGTAATCTTCCAGTTTGCCGCCATGCGCCTTCACTAGAACCCATTGTCGCTGAAGCTTGGGCTGCGGCCCACATGACATCCAAAGTCTGAACACAACGGCCCTTCTCAAGATCCCATTGCCGCAGCGTCTTGTCAGCTGATCCCGAAATCAGAGTATCGCCTCTGAAATGCAGAGCTGTGACTTCGTCTACATGAGCTTCTAAGGTAAACAAGGGACAATCTGCCATAGTCCCAGGAGGCGGTAAGATTTGCTCGTCGTCCGGATTCCCAAACGCTAAGGGGTCGTCTTCGTCGCCACCATCTTTATTGATGCGGTTATCCTGGGGTTCGTAACGAGCCTTACTGAGATCCCATAATCGGATCGTTGCGTCCATGGACCCTGTCGCCACAATGTTGTCCTCCACTTGAAGTGCTCTTACAGATGCAGTGTGGCCTTCAAGAAAACCCATGCATCGCCCCGCATTCATGTCCCACACTCGTACAGTATCATCCAGGGCCGCGGTAACCATAGTCCCGAATGGCACATCGAAATCAAGTGCTGTGATCATGTCATTGTGCGCTGGAAGTTCTCGAATCATAGATCCTGGCTCAAAATGTTCGTGTAAGATGGGCATAGACTTCCGTCGAATCGTCTTATGTCGTTTTGGTCGTGTAGGGGTGGTTGATGCAGAAGGTAGCTTTTCGTATATTGATTCTGACATGAATGAGGCGTCCATGGCATGGTCATTTGGATCCAAGTCCTCCTCAGCCTTTTCTGTTTCGGCCAGTGCTTGGGCCATTTCTTCAGCATCGTCAAGTTGGTCTTGAGCATCTTCCAACCGGTTTTCCACATCGAGTACTTTTTTCAACATTAGTCTCAGACCTGGATTATGGAAATTCGGGGTATACGAACTATCATGCTCTAACAAAGCCTCTTCCTGCTCTAATCCTGCTAACCGATCTAGAACAATCCGCCGCATGCTATTGAGATTTGCGATTTTCTTGTCTATTTCAATAATCTCGCTGCTCGCCATATTCTTTCGAATGCCCATCATTTCTAACTGGTGATTCAAGGTATTCTTCTCCTTCTTGAGCTTCGCCAGCGTTGGCCGGGTGTCTGGTTCGGACTTATCATCCTCTAACAGCTTCCTCCCTCTCGATACTCGCCTCTTATGCCTTTTCCCTTCCGGACTATTCTCTGGTAGGGTGGCTTGGAAGCCCTGGAATAACGAATATGTGTTATCATCCTCTGGAATATTCGCCAAGAGCTCGTCCGGTAAGTACGTCAGGGCACGGTATTGTATCTCAGAGGTTGACAGCTTCGACCGGACTAAGTCGGTAGGAGTCGTCTTCGCAAAAGAGAAGACACTTCTTTGCAGATTTGGTCTCCGGAGCTGTTTGTGCAAGTCGCTCATAGCATTTTGATATGCGGTATTTGTAGAAGGATCTGTCAAAGGCCCCATCAGGTGGCCAGCCGTCGTAGTAACCTTCCGCCCAAACGCCTCCAGTCCTCTTGTCTACACCCCGTGTTAGCAGAAGCTCTAGATGTATCCACAGATGGCGCATACAGATATTAAGGCGGAATCATCGTCCGCTGGTCCTCTGAATGGCGAGGCATTGCGGCTGCGCGAACCAGCCATGCGTCTTCTTCGTCGTTCAGCACATATACCAGTTGGGGATGCTGGACGTTCGATTTCGGGGTCGCAAATGTTGTGCAAAGGGAGCTCGTGCTGTGTGTATTTTGACTTGTTTATTCTTCGTCGGGTGAACGATGATGCGCGTTTTCCTACTGGAGCCACACTCGGCCGCTTGTTGACAAGGATGTGATGCTACCAGTAGCCTTTGGATTTGGAATCTCACGCCGACGTTACCCAAACTCTTTTCGGACAGGACAGAGTGATGTGAGCCATTGAGTCCTGACTCAAGAAGATCTCAATATTTAAGGAGTCACTGGATCTGTTTGAATAATCAAAACCCTTTCCCTCCCACTAGCTTTAGAGCTCAGCAAGCCTTCAAAATACTTCCGTTTCCCCACCATGGATACAGCTATTGATCTCTCCGATCCAGCAAAGGCTCTGGATCTTGCCAATATCCGATTCCAGCTTATGTGAGTCTGAAAGACCCTCACTACATGTTTAAAATACTAATTTTTGGTCTACACAGTCGGCTAGAAGACACCATTACATTTCATCTCATCGAGCGAGTGCAGTTCCCTCTAAACGGCACCATCTACAAACCAGGCGCTTTGAACATACCAAACAGTAGCCTGAGCTTCCTCGACTGGACACTTCGCGAGCGAGAAAAGCTCGATTCGCTCATCAGACGCTTCCAGTCTCCAGACGAGTACCCCTTCTTCCCAGACGCTCTGCAAACGCCTATCCTCCAACCCCTCCACTATCCAAAGATATTACACAAGAACGATGTCAATGTCAACGAGCAGATCAAGAAAAACTACATAGAGAGCTTCCTGCCAGCAGCATGTGCGGATTTCGGACGAAAGGATAGAGGAGAAACGGAAGAGAATTATGGCTCAGCTGCGACTTGTGATATTGCGTGCTTACAAGCATTGTCGCGACGAATCCACTTTGGGAAGTTTGTGGCAGAGTCTAAGTTCCAAACTGAGACGGAGAAGTATACAGAGTTGATTAAGGCAGGAGACCGGGAGGGTATTGGAGCTGCAATCACGAATGAGGCTGTGGAGAAGAAGGTCTTGGAACGATTAGGGCTGAAGGCTAGAACATATGGCACGGATCCAAGTATAGGTGCTGAAGGGCCGGGAAAGATCAATGTTGAAGCTGTGGTGGCGATGTACAAGGACTTCGTTATTCCGCTCACAAAGGTGGTAGAAGTCGAGTACTTGATGCAAAGACTACAACCTGAGTAGACGGAGTTGTGGAAGGGGCTTGATTGCTTGCATTATTGCTGAGGATTTAGATACTCCTTGATAGCATTTACAGCACCCTCAAACTTGCCCGCTTCTATTAAGATCACAGATCCTTGTGGCTTAATGCCCATCTCCTGGAAAGCTCTCTTGCTGTCTGCCATCCCTTCGCCTTCGTCCTTGGTATATTCATACGTTCCAGATGCCAACGCATGTCTTTGTAATATCTCATCCTCCGGGTGAAAGTAGAAAGTCTCCTTAGCCTTGCCTGCCTTGCTCTTCTTCTGTTTGGGTACGTCTTCCTGGTCCAGAGACGATGCAATTTCATGGTATGTCTTGGAGACGATGAGGTAGTGTGTGAACTCGTATGGCTCCTTGTCCTCCACTGCAGCCTCAATCTCGTCTATGAGCATGCCGTACATCGGTGGGGAGATCTCAGAAGGGCAATTGATCAGCCGTTCCGCAAGAACTAGCCCAACTTGAGAATTAGAAGAGAGAAGGCCGCTTAGAGGCGCGAGTGCTTGGTTCGTTTGAGCCTTCTCCAACAAGTATTGTGTCAAGTCCTTAATGACCTTCTTTTCACGGTGCTCATGTAGGTTGAGGATCGTAAGGAACGCGTACGGGTCGGTCTCTTCTCCATCAACTTTGACCGTAGACCCGATAGTTGGTTGTGAGAGTATGAGGTCAGTGAGGGCGGACACGTCGAATAGTTGGGAGTCCACATCCAGCAGTTGTCGAACAAGATTCTTTATTCCATGGAAGTCAATATCTGGCTTGAAGTTGAACCATTCGAATTCAACATCGATCATGTCCTACGATTTGATCAGGATGTGGAGTGCAGATATGAGGAGGGGAACTCACAGTGTCACTGCCACTTCCATCGCCTTCCACTTGAGGCGCCTCTGCGAGGACTTCGGGATCTCTGTTTCTCTTCTTGACCATTGTGATTGTGTGAACGACCGTTCCTGTTGTCTGGTCGCAGCTTCTCCCCCCCAAAAAAATAAAATGCATGGGAGTTTTCTTATCGCACGTGACGCTGCCTTATCGGAGGTTCCTGGGCGTAAAAATTTCCCCGATCCCTCGTCGTCTATATATCGTCTAGTCTACGTGGGGTGGGATACCGCGATACTCCCTACGGATCCCAACCTCCTCAACATGGCAGCTGACGGCGACTCGCGGATGAGCCGCACAAGGCCTTCGACACTGTCCTCACGTTGGACTTCGGGTCTGTGACTCCCTTCACGCGTTTCTATACTTAAACACGTCCCATTTCTGACAAAGTTACAGTTCCCAATACTCCCACCTCATTACAAGACGATTGCGCGAACTCAATGTCTACTCGGAGATGCTCCCCTGCACCCAACAGCTTGCAGACTTGACCTGGAAACCCAAAGGCATCATCCTGTCAGGAGGACCTTATTCCGTATACAACAAGGACGCGTCACACGCCGACCCAGCTATCTTCGAGCTCGGTATTCCGATTCCCGGAATATGTTATGGTTGCAGGAGCTTGCGTGGCAACAGGACAAAGCGAACGTCGTTGCCGGAACTGAGAGAGAATATGGACATGCAGATCTACAGGCTAGTAAAGTCAATGGGCACGTTGACAGACTGTTTGAGGATCTCGAGAAGGATTTGAAGATCTGGATGTCTCATGGCGACAAACTGGGTGGTTCCCCACCGGCTTCCACACAATTGCTACCACAAAGCACGCACCGTATGCTAGCATTGGTCACGAGACAAGAACATTTATGGTATCCAATTCCACCCGGAGGTTACGCATACACCACGAGGGACTAAACTCCTTGAGAGCTTTGCCATTGGCATCTGCCAAGCAAAACAAGACTGGACAATGGCAAAATTTTCGACAAAGGACTGGCCCGAATCCGTGCTCTCGTCGGGGAAAAGGGGCAAGTTCTTGGCGCCGTAAGCGGAGGAGTCGATTCCACGGTGGCAGCAAAACTGATGCACGAAGCCATCGGAGATCGTTTCCACGCCGTGCTCGTAAATAACGGTTGCATGCGCCTCAATGAATGCGAACAAGTCAAACGACCCTCCCAGAGCACCTGGCATCAACCTGACCGTCGTCGATGCATCAGATCTCTTCCTCAACAGCCTAAAAGATATTACTGAGAACCCAAAAGCTAAGCGGAAGTTCATTGGTAGCACCTTCATTGATGTGTTCGAGGCAAGGCGCTTAAGATCGAAGAAGCAGCTAAGAATTCCCCAAGGCAGGCAGAATCGAGTGGTTCCTCCAAGGCACCCTCTACCCAGATGTCATCGAATCCATCTCCTTCAAAGGCCCCTCCGCAACCATCAAAACACACTACAATGTCGGCGGTCTCCCAGAACTCATGATGAACGGCTAAGGCCTCAAGCTCATAGCCCCTGCAAGAGCTCTTCAAAGATGAATTCCGCGAATTGGGGCGTCAACTCAGCATCCCGCATGATCTCGTGATGCGCCACCCTTTCCCTGGTCCCGGAATTGCTATTCGACTTCTAGGCGAAGTAACTCGAGAACAAGTCGCCATTGCTAGAAAAGCGGATTATATCTTTATCGAGGAGATCAAGGTCGCAGGGTTGTATGACCAGATCAGTCAGGCGTTTGCTGCGTTGTTGCCAGTTAAGGCAGTGAGTGTTATGGGCGATGAGAGGGTTCATCAGCATGTTATTAGTTTGAGGGCGGTGCAGACGACGGATTTCATGACGGCGAATATCTTTCGTTATGATTGGGACTTTTTGGAGAGGGTGAGCACCAGGATTGTGAATGAGGTTGATGGCGTTTGTCGGGTTGAGTATGATTTGACTAGCAAGCCTCCTGGGACCATTGAGATGGAGTAAACAGAGAAGATGCCCCACGGCAGATGATGGGACTCGATCTAGAGCTCTTCCCACGTTGGATACCCTAGAAACTGTTGCGGCGTTACTTGTGCTTGGGAATAGATCATAGAATTGGCAACATCATCGCCAAAATGGGTTGGGTTCTGGACAATCAGAACAAATTTGGTAATGCACAATCCATTCCAATGCACTCGCACTGCACTCTTCAAGGTTATTCGGACTTCACGTGAACCTGACCGTATTTTTGATATCTGCATTCCACTCCTATCTATGAACTATGCTTCCAAAGTATAACGGCCCATCTCATCCATTATCCTACTCTCCACCCCTCAAGAATCACTCACCCCCAAGCCCCTATAAACATACGTCTCCTCATTCATAAAGCATCCACTGCACCTTCCACCAAAAATGCTACCACAAAAGCTTGCCTCCCCCATCCCGATCTCCGTCTCATCCAACTCAATACAAGAATTGGGGTATATAGAAAGGAAAAAGTTGTTCAATAATGTACCAACGTACTTTCAGAAGCAACAAACACACGCTACGCTGTCGTGATTTTATTAGGGCGCAAACTCCAACGACTAATAAGCCGGAGGCACCGGTTCAACGATGGATGGTATGTGGTCATGCGATGCGATGCAATGCAGAACATAGGTCTAGAACGTAACAGGCGTGGAGGTGAGATAAAGAAATAAGATGTTGTGTGTTGAATTGTTGTAAGAGGTTGTCAAACCATCGAGAGGAATAGCTTTCGGAGGTGTGAGGAGGTGCAGAGGTCAACCGTCTACGCAGAGTCCAATTAAAAAATACGTGAGCCCGGAACGCCAACACCAAACGAAGTAACACCGTCATGAAGCCGTAGAAATTGGAGATTGGAAGGACGTCAAGTTGAGAAATCAAGGGTTCGTCGTGGGTTGGCCAGGCGCACTCGATCCAGTCTCGGTCGATCCGTCGCCTTCAATAGTCTTTCTCCAGTGATCTGGCAGGCAGACGCAAACCAGTGGGAAAGCTTTAATTTCGCCACTTGCTGCTGGTGACTCGCCTCTCCGACCTGACGTGTTTGATACACCACTGTCACGTTGGGCTTTTCGCTTGGTATCCCAATCGTCCGCTCGCTCATCGATCATGACTCCTGTCGCCCATCCATCATCCCAAATACCCACGACCTTCAACATATCACCACGCTCCAGGGCGAATTCGTCAGATGCTCGTGGCTGGTATGCCCAGAGTGTCGCAACCTTGTCTCCAGGGTGTATCTCATCTTGGGAATAGTAATCCTTGAAAAATGCCAATTGCTCTGATTGTTGGCTTGCCACACCTTGCGGAGACGACATGTCACCACCGCTGCCGGAATGTGGAGATTGTGGGTCTTCGCCTCCCAGTGCTGAACTACTTGAAAGGGATCCATTCCGTCGTCCTGTTGGTGGAGGTCGTAGAACACCTCCCGCAGAATTCGAGATGGGACTATCTCCAAACTCGTCTGACGAGGACTGGTCATGATGCCTTCTTCGTCCGGCCGCATAACTTGCTACAGCTCCAGTAGTCGCTCCAGCCGCTGCACCCAGTTCACCTCGTGGTGGTGAGTCCCCAGAATGTCCTTCCAATGCAGACATCCTTGCAATTCGTCCTCCTGGAAGCACTTCGTATCCTTCGGGAGTCGTCGTGGTACCAACTGGGTTGTATGCCATCCCGCTTTGACCTCTCCTTGCTGGAGATGGTTGGTTGAAAACGCTTCCCTTCTGACTTCCACGTCTGCGACGCAGGCAGAGAATAAGGAGAACTATCAATCCACCAAGAATAACTGCTCCAGCTACTGACCCAACAACGATACCCGCAATAGCACCTCCAGATAATCCTTTCTTTGAATTCGAGCTTGCGGCAGTGGCGGTAGATGAGGCAGCTGCAGAACTAGACGAAGTTGCTGAGGCAGTTGGCGAGCTTGTCGAAAAGGTCATAAATGCAGTAATTGTTGGGAGTACAACATTCGCACATCTCTCCTCTGCATTCGAGTTGTAACAGCATGTGTCCGTGCTGTTCTGTCCCCCCGATCCACAGTACTGACAGAAGCCAATGGTACTGTTTCCATATCCACAATTGTCGGGTTCGTTCGCGGCTCCTTCTATGCAGCTACCTGTTAACGAGTTTGCGGGCAACGCGCAGTTTGTGAAATCAGCTCTTATCTGTGAGTCGGCATTGCTGCCAGGGTTTGAGCAGAGAGAACTGTCGGCAATGATGAGTGCCTCACTCTCAGCTTGTTGGGCCTATTCAGTGTAAACAACATATATTACTTGATTAATCAAGAATAACTTACGCAAGTGTCTGCACAGACTGGCCGTGATTGTGCCGTTGATAGACTGCATGTTGTTTTCGAGTTTTGTATTATTGCATTACATATTACTGTGGTCGTGAAGCGTGCGTAAAGATCAGATGTGTTCGTAAGGTTGATGTTTCCGCAGCCGAGGAGTGTCTGGTACCTGCAGATCGCATTAGAAGATGCGTCATGAGGACAACGGGGGAGTAATACTTCTCTTGCACGTAGCTTGTGGAGACATATGAGCTCAATTGTTCGTCGAACGTTTCGGTGCTTGAAACGTATTGTAGGAATGGACTAATAAGTAAACGGCGAGGTTAGCATCAGAACTATATTCCTCCGATTGCGATAGAACGTACAAAAATCCGACCAAGGTACTATCTGTCGATATCGAGGCCGAGCTGAACGCTGGACATTGTGTTGACCCCGAAAGCGATACACAATTCTGTGCCATTGCGACAGGTGAAGCCGCTAGAATTAACAGCAGTGCTGTTCTGGTGTTGAATCCGCTCGAGCCTTGTCCTCGTTTGCTCGAACAGCCTCCATTCCCACCTCTCGATGCCATTGTTCGAAGTCCAGGCGATCGCGATGACTCGATTAACTCGAATGGAAGTCCATTGCGAGAAGGAGATAATTGTATCGTGGTGTCGTTGCCCAGGTCCAGGTTTTCCTCCCTCATATTTCGGTCGGCCAGTCTTCCCTCAATTACATTTACGCGCCTCTTGGTCTGTCCTTCGCGCTGTTGATCGTCTCCTTATTCGGGCGACGGGGTAGACAAATTTCCCGCCCTTCAAAAAAGCCCCCGAGTCTTAACACCCGTGAAGGCCTCGAGAAACGAATTGAAATATCAAACGAGTGACTGGTGTGGAGGTGAAGGAGGGTCGTAAGTAGGAAAAGAGAGAGGAAAGGGAAAGGGCGCTGGCGGTAGCAGGGACGAGATTTGGGCTTGGTGTGTTGTGAGAGAGCCAAAGAGGAAAGAGCCAGAGGCCGGGTGTTTTTGCAGGGGTTGGGCTGGCGTCCAGGCGCAAAATTAAGAGCGAGGGCCCGGCGGAAACGTTTTGCTCGTAGTTGACCGACCGTAGCTTCAGAGTTTAGTGATGCAGTCAGCGGGAGTATTATTAAAATGCTTTGAAATTGTTCAAGATGTGAACTGCAAATCATTTTGAAGAGTTCTACTGCTATGGTTGATAGTTGAGGTTGGCGAAGGCGGGTAGGACCAGCACCTCTCTGCAGAACGACAAAGCAATTCTGAGACTTTTTCGTTTGGTTGTTTTTCCCACCCATCCTCCTCAGGCTCTCAATTCATTCCCGCTTTTAGAGACAGGCAGGCAGTCGTTATTGAGGTCCCGGTTTGCCCAGATTGCTTCGAAGTGTATCTGATCCTTCTATTGGTTTCAAGAAGGGGGGTGCTTGTATTGCGACCTGCGAGTTTTTCGCTTCGGCTCAGTGATGCGACGCTCTTCCTCGTTCAGCCTAGTACCATATATGGGAAATGAGGGTGAGCTTGAGGTGCAGCAATATCACCAAACAAATATAAATGCGGTAAAGCTTCAATTTAATTGTATTGATAGTAACAGCGGCGCCAATTGACCAATCAAAGCAGCATCAAAGGTCTCTGTCATGGCTTGGTGCAGTTGATCTTTTGGTGTCGCCTGTGCATGATATTTCTCCGTTCCGAGTACCAAGATTTCAAAGTTGAGGAACTATCACAGCCGTAGCACAGATCATGAACTCCAGGCTCACCAAAAGAACTTCAGCTCTGTAGGTCCTGTCATCTGACTGCTCTGTTTCTGATATCTCGTTGTCGAGGCTGAGAGGACCTCTTGATTGGAGACGGGCTGGCGGGAAGGCGTCTGATGGATCGAGGAGTTCATCCAATGTTTGCTTCTTTAGTTGATATGAGGTAGGATCCTTGCTCCTGCCCCTCCTCGTACATTTCTTTCTCCAGGCTTCATTATTGGAAACAAAACGGCCATGCCCCGCGATTTCATGCGAGGCCGTTCTTGTTTATGCCTTTAAAGGTCAGCCTTCAGCCCTGTAAGATCTGAGATTCGTCAAAGGGCCTCATCTTCCCAAGGTCCTTTGGATAGGGACATAATCTGAAAATGTTATGCGTTTATGCACTGATGCATGAAAGGTTTTGTCTGGGGATCAGAGGAGACAACCAAAAGTCGGAGGTTTCGCAAGCTGCACCGCCTTGATCTTCATTGATTCTCATCTTTTCAACCCTTCTCTCTTGCAGAGGCTTGTTGGACAAGAGTTCGAATTTCAAATACATGCATGCGGGCTTCGCGCTCAAATTCCCATACATATTGAAATGAAGTCGATTTTGTGCTTGGATTCGGTCCCTCGTTCCTGAATTACAGGGTCCTTCGGAAATGAGTGGTAGCGGATGACAGGGGTAAATTTCCGGACAGATTGTTCCCTTCCGACTATCGGTTTGATCGCCGTGAATCAAGCTTGACTCAGTAAGGAAGTAAAACAATCTTTGTGAAAGCAACTTCAACGACTTGAAGGCGACGACGTTGAAATTTAAGCATCATTTCAAGATGGCAGATTTGAAAACGAACTAATTTTAAATCTGGTTTCTTCAAATAGGAAAGGGTATCCCCACAAGCCATGTTTCGGATGATCTGAGAAACATGGGGAGTTCGAATATCCCAGATCTCATAAAGGAGAAAAACAAAAATGAACACAAAACACGCCTTCCGATGAGAAACAGACTTACACATCATTTCTTACTTTCCTCCAATATCATCCCATGAAGGCCGAGATCCTTCGATCATTATTGAACACTTGGATCCTGTTGTGGTCTAAAAAATGGTCGCGTGCTCACGAATTGACGAGGCTCATCGTCTTGCCCACAGCACAAGAAGAGTCCCTCTGCAATCGCAAGAGATGCTAAGTAGCCAGCATGCCGTCATATCGGGCCTCAAAGCAGCAGACAGTTTGCGCAAAAGAGTTTTCTGATGTCATGACAGTCGAGACTATCGATGCAATAGCTCGGTATGACGTATTGGGACTTGAGTCCATATTCGACTAGCAATCATAACGTCAGCTGTCAATCGCACACATCAACAGGTAGAAAACTGATTTCAATACATTATTCTCCTTCCAATATTCTCTGAATTAGAAATCCTCTAAAATCCGTATCACAAATCTTCAAAATGAAAGCAGAATCCAAGGTGGGCAACTCTCAGATTTATGAGGACGGAGACCAGAAGAACGTTCCCCGATCTGTGATCGAACAAGAGAAGAAGGACAACAGATTCCACGAGGGCAAGGAACACAGCCACAAGGCCCTTGATTCCAGTAAGTCATCTCAATAGCTCTACCATAGCCATGTTCTAATGAGTGTGCTTAATAGAGGACGAGAGATCGATCGCCAACAACTTGGAACGTGAAGAAAAGGTTAGTCACCCACAATCCGGACATACGAGGGGGTCGAGAAGGGGTTTGGAAATACATCAAAGCATCAGCCTTACTAACACGACTTCAGCGCGAGAAGGAGGGCGATGAGGACACACCAGAGCTGGCAGCACTCAAAAAAGATCCAACAGCACCAGTAAGTTTTTCTTATACCCTTGAGCAGCGTTGCTTGTCTCGAGCTCTGCAAGTAGCTCCGTTCCATCAGCGAATCTGTCTCTTGACAGTGCAATATTGGTCGTGTTCCATGCTGACATTTCCTCAGGCCAAGATGCACGGAAACGAGCCAAGCAGGGGCGCGAAGATTGATGCTCAAATCCAACAAGAGGAGGAAGAGGAGCTCAGAAGAAAGGGAAAGTTGAACTAAACGTTATATATAACAAAAGAGATGACGTGGGCTTGGAAATGCTATGTATAAAAGATTCCAGCGGTGTGGGTGGTTATCTAGGAGGCAGAAATGTATCTGAACGCTTCATGTGGGTTTGATCGAGAATAGAAGGGATACCTCTGGGATTCGAACTTGAATAGAATTCCATTTTCGAGATCGCAAAATTATTTGAGTGATATGTTGAAATCGTTCAGACAAAATCAACTGGATTGTATCTCTGGTGACTTACATAAATTCATGGAAAGCTACATTGGTCGGCTCGCGTCGCCGTAGCAGGCTCACATGGACGCGGGACCTGGAGAAAGAAGCGGCCATCTCAATTGATCAACACAAGTACGTTGTTTGCGCCCAGAACAACTTCGCGACCATTTATGAATACTACAAACGGCACTACAGCTTCAGGACATCCCGGATTGTCCTAAGCTACTTCGCCGTCCCACTGAACAGATCGATGACTTCGCCCAGATGACACCGATTCACTGCAACAATGGGACAAGGCTTCTCCCTCACGACGCTTTCTGCGGGCTCCGCGGGCATCGATGTCCCGGAGCTCTCAGATCTCGTATATGAAAAGACTATGGGCACGGCTCGATTCATGAAAAGCATTCGCGCGCGGCATTCGGATGGTGTGGTGCTGGTCAAGGTTATTGTGAAACCCTATGCGATGAAGTTGGAAAAGTACAAGCGCAGGATCATCCGTACGTTCAGGGCTTAGGAAATATGGAGACACATGGCTAATACGATACTTCAGGAGAACGAAAGGCCCTGGCAGATGTTCCAAATGCGCTTGCGTACCAGAGAATCGTGGAGACTGAGACGAACGGCTTCCTTGTTCGACAATACCTCTATAGCTCCCTATACGACCGAATGAGCACCCGGCCCTTTCTAGAAGACATCGAGAAGAAATGGCTTGCGTTCCAGCTCTTATGCGGCATCCGCGACTGCCATGCTCGAGATATATTCCATGGCGACATCAAGACCGAGAACACCTTAGTTACTTCCTGGAACTGGCTATACCTATCCGATTTCTCGTCATCATTCAAGCCTACGACTCTTCCCGAAGACAACCCTGCCGATTTTTCATATTTCTTTGACACAGCAGGACGACGGACATGCTACCTTGCACCGGAACGTTTTGTGGTGGCAGGGGAGACTCCAGACCCAAAAGCGCAGATTACGTGGGCTATGGATGTATTCAGTGCTGGATGTGTTATAGCTGAGCTGTTTTTGGAAGCTCCTATTTTCAACCTAAGCCAGCTTTTCAAATACCGAAGAGGGGAATACGATCCAGTCATCACGCACATAAACCGCATAGCGGAAGTGGATGTACGAGAAATGGTCGCGCATATGATACAGTTGGAACCAGAATCCAGGTACTCTGCAGAGGAATATCTCGATTTTTGGAGGAAGAAGGTCTTCCCAGATTATTTCTACAGCTTTCTTCACCAATACATGGGCTTGATCACGGATCCTTCATCTGGGAGATCGCCAATTTCTGGGGCACATGCGAACCTTGGGGAGGCAGACGAAAGAATTGATCGAATTTACTACGATTTTGACAAGATTTCGTACTTTCTGGGCTATGAGAATGAAAAGGATACCTCGAAAGAGCCATCCTTTACCGGGTCTGGTCTGGAGCTTTTCCCCGTACATCTCAACATCCCGAACAATGAGCATTATGCGTCAGTTATAGGCAGGAGACCCAGCGATGATGGGACCTTGATATTTTTGGCACTGGTCGTATCATCTCTTCGAAATACAGCTCGAGCAACAGCCAAAATCCGAGCTTGTGACATCCTTCTAGCTTTCTCTGAGCGCCTAACGGACGAAGCAAAGCTCGACAGAGTCCTGCCATACCTAGTGTCATTGCTCAACGACAAAGCGGACATTGTCAAAGTCGCTGCAATTCGAACAGTCACTCAGCTCATGGCTCTGGTCATGGTGGTCTCTCCAGTAAATGCACATGTCTTCCCAGAGTACATTCTACCTCGCATGCAGAATTTTCTCGAAGGATCGTCTACAAAACCTAGGCCTTTGGTTCGAGCAACCTATGCCGCTTGTTTGGGAAGTCTTGCAACTTCTGCATCGCGATTTCTTGATATGGTCGCAACATTGAGGGCTGATGGATCTCTACCTACCGCGGATCCGGAAACAGAGGATGGAGTCAATGTTGATGCAGCTTTTGAAGGACTTTTTGACAATGCTCGAGCAGAACTTATCGAGATATTCGAAGGCCATACGAAAGCTTTGATCACAGATAGCGATTCATCTGTCAAACGAGCCTTCCTTGGCTCAGTGCCAGAGCTCTGTATGTTCTTTGGAACCGCGGAGTCGAACGATATCATTTTGAGTCACTTGAATACTTATTTGAATGACCGGAATTGGATGCTGAAATGCGCCTTCTTCCAGACCATTGTCGGTGTTGCTACATTCTTAGGTGGCACCAGTCTCGAGGAATTCATATTACCGTTGATGGTCCAGGCATTGACAGATCTAGAAGAATTTGTAGTGCAAAGCGTTCTCCATTCGTTCGCTAGCATGGCCGAACTGGGTCTCTTTCAACGATCGAAAATCTGGGAGCTTGTCGATGTGGTTGGGAGGTTTACGATGCACCCTAACATCTGGATTCGGGAGGCCGCCGCGATGTTTCTTTCCTCGGCAACTCTGTTCTTGTCGAGTGCGGATAATCAATGCATTGTCCTGCCACTTATCAGACCATATTTGAAAACATCCATCAAGGACTTCTCGGAACTCGGTTTGCTCGATAATCTGAAGAAGCCACTGTCAAGACCTGTACTTGATCTGTCGATAACATGGGCTACGAAGGTGGGCCGGGGAATCTTTTGGAAACCCGTGCATCAGCTGCGGACCTTCTCTTTCGACTCAAACAGCTTGATCCCAACCATATCCGCAAAAGATCTTGGACATCACGCTTTCCAGAAAGTCCCCAAAAACGAAGAGGATGAGCAGTGGCTAGCAAAACTTAGGAACATGGGGTTAGGTCCAGATGATGATATCAAACTACTTTCCTTGAGAGAGTACATCTGGCGCTTAGCACCGTTGAAGGCAAGGCAGACCGAAACCCACCCAGCCTATCTCACCAATATTATCAATCTACGCAGTATCAACATCACACCCCAGACGGTCATGTTCGACGATCAACAGATTATGGACGAGCCTCTTCGTCAGACCAGGTCAAACTCGGATGCAGGTGATCGACCACATACCATTGCAGACGCATTGCTTGATGCCTCAATGACTATCGACGATTCAATCTCGAAGAGACGCCGATCTGCTTACAATACCCACAAGCACAAGGCTCGACTGAACAGTCAAACCAGCGCTTTGCCTATCACGTCAAATGGAGCCGATAACCGCTCCCCCATTTCGCCATCTCCGGTTCTATCCTTGTCCCCCAAAGATACAGGGTCTCCAGGAACAGATACAGAGCCGCGAAGGCGTTCATCCGCCAGGCTTGGAGCATTAACTGCCAATGGCAAAACAGGCGATGAGGAAGCAGAGACTGGCTCGAGTGTCGACTCACGAGAAGTCACTCGTGGGATCCGCCATAGGACAAGCGCAATCAATCTTCTGAGCCGCAAAGAATCTTCCAAGACATTCGCGGAAACAGGCACGACTGCGACAAATGCGTTCGGCAAAGTCGAGGGGCCTTTCTCACAAGTGACTCTTCAGCCTTCGGCACTCGCATTGGCGAAAGAGAAAGGAAATGATGTTAGAGAGCAGATTCGATTTAGGGGAGCCCACACTTATACGGGCAATGATCCAAGTATTCTGAAGATGCTGGATGCCATGTATATGGACAACTACCCTAATGATACTGCCGAATTTGGTCCTATGATTGCGCCCTCAAGTCGACGCAAAGCAATCACCAAAAGCAGTAACCAAGCTGGCGACAAACCTTGGAAGCCAGAAGGTATTCTTGTTGCTACGTTTGCCGAACATATTGGGCCCGTCAAACATATCGCCGTCGCTTCGGATCATATCTTCTTTCTCACAGGCGGTGATGATGGCTGTGTCAAGGTTTGGGACACCGGGAGACTTGAACGGAACATCGCACACCGCTCTCGACAAACCCACAAGCATGCCAACGATGCCAAAATCACGGCACTATGCTTTGTTGAGCACACTCACTCTTTTGTCAGCTGTGCAAGTGATGGCGGCGTCAATGTGGTACGGGTGGACTGCCTCCAAAGTGGAGGATCAGTGAGATACGGTAAATTGAAGTTGGTACGCGAGTATCAGCTTCCCAATGACGAGTTTGCCATCTGGTCCGATCATTATAAGATCGAAACCAATTCTGTCTTATTCATTGCAACCAATCGATCTCGAATACTGGCAATCGATTTACGAACGATGAAAGTTTTATACAGTCTGGACAACCCTGTCCACCACGGAACCCCGACTTGCTTCTGTGTCGATAAGAAGCGAAACTGGCTATTATTAGGAACGTCACATGGAGTCTTGGATCTTTGGGACCTACGATTCAAGGTTCGTTTGAAGGCCTGGGGTGTTCCTGGAGCCGCAGCTATCTATCGCATCTGCATTCATCCCACCAAAGGTCGAGGCAGGTGGGTGTGTGTTGCAGGTGGCACTGGGCAAGGCGAAGTAACTGTCTGGGATATCGAGAAGACCCAGTGCAGGGAAGTATACAGAGCTGGAGGAAGCAGGGAAGGACCGAAAGGGTATGAACCCTGGCCAGTCGATGAAGACCGCCCAGAGGGTATGCTTGGACGATTCGCAACTGCTTTAGAGCCCACAGGTTCCAGCAACGCAGATCGTGGGGTCCGAGCCATGATAGCAGGGACAGATGCTCATGACGATGGGCGAGAGTCTAAGTATGGCTTCATAATAACCGGTGGATCCGACAAGAAGATTCGATTCTGGGATTTGGCGCGTGTGGAGAACTCGATGGTTGTCAGCGGGCTAGATACGGAGGAGTTGAAGCCGTCTTTTACGTCTGCTCACCCCACGGCTTCTTTAACGCTCAATACCGAGCGCATTCCACGACCTGGCCCAACAGCACCCAATGCTGGTGCTGGTTCGAAGACCTCAAATGCAAGCAAATCGTCCAGCTCGAGACCTCCAAGATCCACAGTGATCTCTCTTCAGCAGCAACAGTTGCTGAAGTCGCATTTGGATTCTATTCTTGATGTTGCATTATTAGAATCACCTTATGGGATGATGGTGTCGGTGGATAGATCTGGTGTTGTATTTATCTTCCAGTAACGAGAAGAGGTGCATTATGACGGCGTTTAGGTTTGGGAGGAACCATACTGAGGCGCCAGGTTTAGATAAATTGAAGGTCTGATAGACTTGAATACGATAATGTTTTAGCATCCAACGAATGACTGACACGAAATGAGGTCCGAAAATTTCGTCTTTTCTGATGCTTCTGCCCTATTGATTCACCTTTTTGATTTGCTCGTTGGCCTCGCGTGCCCCCAATTCCCTAATTCCCCCAATCGAGCCTAGTGCAATATAATTTCATCCACAAAAATCGCATCGAAAGCAACATCTCAGCCTTGCCAGCCAACTTTCACAACATCACAAAACTGGACTCGACCTCGAATCCAGTCGCTATACCCTTCGAACACCGGGAAATTAATCGATAGGTAAATCGCCAAAATGAGGCTCACAGCAGACCTCATTCAATCCTCCCTCTCCTACCTAAACACTCTCAAAGAGCGCGAACTAGATCTGCGAGGTGCGTACTCCTGAAAAGAACTGATACTACACTTTGAGGCGAGCTGAGTTGATATCGAATCTCTTGGATTGCAGGACACAAAATACCAGCGATTGAGAACTTGGGTGTTGCGGGCGTGAGTCTTCCTCCTTCCTCCACCTTGAAATCTAGAATTGCAAATTGGTGCTGACGAAAAACGTGGGGAATAGCCATGCGATTGCATCGACTTTACGGACAATGATATACAGCTCCTGGGGAACTTCCCCCTCTCGCCTCGATTACGAACACTCCTCCTGGCGCGCAACAGAATCGCCAGTATCCAGCCTACACTTGCGACTTCGCTGCCCGGTCTTACGACGTTGGTCCTTACGGCGAATAACTTTGCGGAGCTGGCAGATCTCGATGTGTTAGGAACATTTCCTATGCTGACGCATCTGGTGCTGATGGAGAACCCGGTGACGAGGAAAGAGGTATGTTGCCCTAAACGTTATAAGAAGGGTGTGAACTGGCACTGATGTGTAATTTTGTAGCACTACCGATATTGGATCCTGTGGAGATGTCCCAACGTCCGATTTCTGGATTACAAGAAGGTTAAGTTGGCTGAGAGGGAGAAAGCTGCCGAGCTTTTTGGGAGCGCCAAAGAACCTTCTGCTTTGGCTTCGAAGGTAATTCCTAACCCCATCTACATACTCTCCCCCAAAATACCTAACATTGAACAGATCATGGGCGTCAAATCACGAACCTTCGACGTGCCCTCGGCCAACGGCACTTCTACATCCTCGTCCTCAAAGAACTACCGCGTGAAGCTTACAGACAAGGAGCGCAAGAAGGTGGAGGAGATGATCAAGAACGCGAAAAGCTTGCAAGATATCATACGCTTGGAGAAGGAGCTTAATGAGGGACGGGTTCCAGCTGGTGCTCAAGGGGATGATGCTATGGAGGAGTGAGTCTGGGTATGTGGGAGTGGGAAGGGTATCTTGAAGCTTGCATACCAAGGCGTTTTGAGGGTTGGCTATGAAAAGTCTGGCGTTTGGCATATGAGCTTGAGTGTTGTTGATATAAGAAAAGGTGCTCGTCAGAAAACTTGGCAATTCAAGCAATGTGTGACCGATCACTCGAGGAATCACTCGATCAATTTGAACGATTTGAAGTCTTTGAATCGCTCACATGTATTGAGTGATCGCTATTTGCCTTTTTTCTACGGGACAGGTAATCGGGTTCTTTGTCTCTCATAGAGACGACGCACCCATATGCACCACCGCGCCATCCAATATCAAAAGAACCTTACAATGCCCATAACTCCCTTCCAATGCCCGATCATTCACTGAACCATTTCTACATCCTCACCATTCATAACACCACCAATAGAGCCTGTGCTGGTTCTTGCACCTCGAATCTCCATTTCCAACTGCTGGTTAGGATCCGCAATCGTATTATCATCACCATCATCCGCAGCGCCGTCGTGGCCGAAGCCATTCATGCCATTCATGGGAGGTGGGGGTCTGCTACCATCGAGAGTAGTTTGGCCGTGCTCCATGCTGCTCTCACCGTTGGTGGCTTTGGCGGGACCAGAGGGGGCTTTCTTCTCTTTGACTTCCTTGTAAGGGACGGTGCGGGGGACGATGTCGGCGAGGAATTCGAGGTTGTCGAGACGAGCTACGGCGTTTGCTGCGATATGTTAGTGCCGTGGATAGAGGGAAGAGGTGAGAGAGGAAGTACAGAGATCTCGGTACTGGATGTTGCGGCGGGGCTTTCGCTCAGATTTGACGACGTTGTGACCTTGTTCAGCCATGTATTGAATGAACATTTCCTGAAAATGTGGCATGAGCTGCTGTAAGAAGTGGAGGGGAAGACTGAAGTGTACCGTTGCCAAAGTGATGACGAACGCGGCGTTGTTTGAGCACATGTTGATATCGGTATCAAGGCCAACAATCTTCTTGACTCTTGACACTGTACTCGTTAGTATATAAATGAAATGTCAAGGGGTATGGAGCTTACATGGAAGTTGGGTAGTGCCTGTTGGCTCCTTCCGAGGAGGAATTGCGGTGGTATTGTAAGGCATTGTGAGAGTAAGAGGAGGAGGAGGAGGATTACGGCCTTGCGGAAGACGGAATGGGCACTGGAAAGAGCTGGAGGAAGAGCTTGGAAGTTCGGATGAGGGTTGACGTCTGTCTATCTTGTTAGCAAGTAGCCAGTGATCAAAGCAAAGTTTTAGTTGTATAGATGAAATTACAGGGGAAAGTCCAGACAGCATCAGAAAACTTGAAGCGAGTGGACTGAACGACGCAACTGCGCGCAGAAGATAACTTTGAACGACCTGCGCGTGAGATGCTTCACATCATCACGTGGCGAATCTTGATCGGGGATGTGAACCTACAGACTTTGATGGGCTCTCTCGATATCATTGTAGGGCAAGCAAAAGTTTCAAAGAACAGCAAACTCACCGGATTTTCGGAGTATTGAGCTGTGTGGAAATGCTGTCTTTGCAAGACTTCACCTTGACGTCCCTAATTTCTTCGGTTGTTCAATTGTTAACCCCTTTAGGACATCTCCTAGAGGATCTTAGCAATGATTATAGCTCAAGACGGCTTAGAATTGCCTTGGAAGAAGATGACACGTCCTGAGATGTGATTGCAGATGTTGAGATTCGCAAAGGTCTGCGAATGCTAGACAATGAAGAACGCATCGCGGCTTCTGACGAGGAGCGCGATCTGTCTTCGCTTAGCAAATTTGGGTCATCACGTGCACTACTAGGAAGATACGTCAAGACGGCAGTGCTCATCGCAAAACATAAACCTCGAGGTTTTGAGGTTCCACACTTCACCACAATGATTGCACTATCTTGGATGGGATTGGAGCAGCTATTTCAACTTTCATCTGGCCCATTAGCGGATGTCTTGTAGATGAGAGGATCAATGAGGACTTCATCGCTCATCGTGGCAGTAGCAAAGCTGCTATGGAGGCCGCAGAGCTTCTTGCCCGAGACTTTGCATAGTAAACTTTGTGTTTGATCTAACTATTCACATCTCAGCTGTTGGATAGTGGTCTTAGTTTGGGCAACGTTTGAACTCTTGACTTGGTCACGTGCTACTGCCCGCACGACAGGTATCTTTGAACGTGAAATCCCTTTGACAGGCAATGTGCCCAGCCCCACCTCCATCAAGGACAATAATAATTTTCACCACACTCCACACAAGCAAGGCCATTATAAAAAAATTCCAGAAGAGGGGCATTGTTAGCCTCCAGATAGCATGCAGCCCTTGGTAGGACGGACAGCAGTGGTTCTCTTCTTGATTCCGATTCCAAGTCCAACGCCAAGTGCGATACCAAGTGGATAGCGACGATTATAATGGTGGTGATGAGATTGGGGTCTTGCGACTGCGTGGAGGCGGGAGGCGTTGGGTTTCCCATGCTGATGCGTATGCAGAGGGAGTTGTTATGGAGGGGTAGTATACCTGGCCTGGGGCGGCTCGGGCATGATGGAGGAAGTCTTAGTGATAGATCCTGATATAATAGCTCGCAGGGGTTGAACATCTGTTGGGTGAATACTAGATGTTGGAAGAATAATTCCGTCCGTTCATTCATTTGGATACATTTTTTAGCAAGTGTAATATATTTTCAGGTACATAGGAGATGATGAAAGAAAAAGGTACAACAAAGAAATTCTAGAAAATAATCGTAAGGCCGAGTCCTTTTGTGCGCCACAACAGGGAATATAGCTACTTCGAGAAAGTGTTCATTCTAACAACCATGAACTAGCTTGCGGTGCAGCTCGATGAGGAAAATGGTATCTGGGGCCCGAAGATTAATGAATAAGTTGGGAGTTGGCACGAGAGCGGGCTTAGAGTCTGAATGATATTGCTTTCTTGATGGGAAAGGGAAATTATTCTGTGGCCACTGCACACCCTGAGATATTACCCATGGAATCTCTCAACGAGGAGGAAGACGCGAGTGATTCGGAGAAGATGCCATGGTATGCATTACCTTCCCTATAGAGCGCCTTTATACTTTCCTTTGTATCAATAGACCAGAGTGGCTCCCAGTCACTCAAATTCAATCAGTGATTCAAAATTCTCACTATGTCCAGGTGCAATTCCCGAAACAGTCACTCATTGGAGCTGAGCGATTGGAATATGGTCGTTCATTTCAGTTAAGCGAGTGAAGCTGAATCACTCGGCCCTGATTAAACGGTTCAAAGGAATCAAATGTGCTCCTTAAAGCTCCAACCAGTCGGCCTGTTACCCAAAATGGTGCCATCTGGGTGCTCGATCTGCGGAGAACATGGAGAAACCATGCCATTCATTCCAATGGTCCGAACGATATAAACCTCGAGAAGTCTCACCCTGTTCTTCATAAATCGTCAAGGAGTGTGTAACCTTCCTGTCCAGTCGAGTGACTTAACCTCTCAATTCCAGTCAATGATTGTATCCCTCAACATACGTGAACAAAACAGGAATGACCCACTACACTCGAGTGATTGGGAACTTTGAACCCGAGGTCTCGCCATCCGATTGGTGGGGTCACGGTGCAGCCCTCGAATGCGACGGAAAGGGGAAGCAATGGTTGCCGAATCGGGACTTAGGGTAACTATAAGGCCATCTCCCCCCTTTTCGGATTCGAAATTTCTCGTGAGCCCAAACTTCAGACATAAATTTCTTCATCCACTTCAAGAAACGAGACGCGGGCAAGAGTATATGGAGGCACATACCTTCGATGAAGCATGTGGGACGATAGCTGGGGATCTTTTTCATTACTGTCCTCAAATCGTAGCAGTTTAGAATTAAAATGAATCTTTTCCAAAACTTGGCACGTTGCGTCACTCCCGATCAATTTGGGCTCGGAATTACTGAAGTCCACCCCGTGTTCAGAGTACAATCGCTCAAGCTCAATCACTGGACTAATTGTGTAGTTCCCATCTCGTACGGCGGTCTATTCCTTCCATCCCTCCAAGTCCTCGACAATCTTTCTCAGAATCTCTCTCTGCTCCTCCATATAAACCCCATACGTCCCGTCATTCCCATCGTCAATACTCTCCATCTCTCTGAAAATCTCCTTCGCCTCATCGACACGTCCATGTTTCCACACAGCCTGCGCAATAATCTTCCAACTATCCAAAGCTTGCGGACTCTCCTTCCCCAGTTTCCCATCCAACCACAACTTGGCCCTCTCTTCCCTCTCTTCAGCCTTAGCATACTTTCCACGCGTCAAAAGCATCGCAGATAGGGTATGCATATGGCTCAAGTTTGTCTTATCCTTGGGTTCGTCAACTAACATCCTAATCGTCTGCTCCTCCGCATCCACCATCCCCAACTGAGCCTGCATCGTGGCAATACCGAGCTAGATCTCTTCCCACTTGTTGTAATCAACCTTCTCCAACCTCTTCTCACCGGCCCTAGCTCCTAGCTTCTCCTTTAGGAGCGTCATCAGGAGTTCGTACTTTTTGTTGTTGCTCAAGGAGCCGCCAAGGTGTGGCTCTATGATACGGATCTCGTATTCTGTGAAACATTTGAGAAAGTTCGACCTACGACGAAGTCTAATGGGCTCCAGAAAGAATTGGAGGGAACTGGATACCCCCAGGAAAAGTTCTTTGGCCGACCTATGTCTTTGTGACCTTGTGAGTATTGAACTCCAGTAGTGGATGACATTTTCGGGTCTGGAAGCAAAAGCCGATCTGGTATGGAGGAAAGATGGATGGAGGGAGAGTTTTGCTTTATCAGATGCGAATGAGTGTTGCCTACAGTGCCCATGCACTTGCCAAAGGTACTGCAGTAAAACTTGACAGGGCAGTTAAAAGGAGTCGATAATGCAACTTTGGCAAGAGTGTACAGAAGTGAAGAGCCAATGGCCTATCATGCGACTATAAATTCGTCCTTGGGGCGTTTACAATCATCAAAAGCTCAAATGCATGTGCAACAAGTAGCAATATATTAAAAGTAACAAGCTATTTGACTAACGACAGTGTTATTTCCCTCCGCAAACTCATTCCATCGCCCCAGGTATAACCTTCAATCAAGCGTTTAGACATACCATCCGGGCTCCAAGCTTCAGACTACAGGCTTATGTGCTGTCTAGAGGGGAGTGGCAAGTGAAAGAAGTCACCTGCGGGACCTTGAAAGCGTTGATCAAGCTCTTGATAGCAGAATACGCGCCGAGTGCAGCTGTGACCAAAGAACCGAGGAAGAATATGAGATGCCAGGTGTTCATCAAGAAGCCTTTGAAGTACCCACGCATGATTCTCTTGATGCCACCATCGTGTCTAGTGACGACTCCGGTCGAGGGATTGAAGCCTTCTCCTTCAAGAAGGGCTCCGAGTTTGATCTTGTAGCCGAGGAAGAGCATGGGTGGGAAGGTGTAGGTGAATTGGAGGATACAGAGGGCGGCAACGAGGGACGTCAGACCGAAGAAATTGGGAATCGCAGCCGCGATGATGAAGGCGATGCTCCAATAGACTGGTACGAAAGCTGCCCAGATGATCTTTCCTGTCTTGGTCGATAAAGGTGGTGCTCCAAAGAAGTCCGTGAAGATGTTGTTGTACAAGACCTTGATGCCGATATTCCCGTACAGACCAGCAGCAATCAGAGCACTGAGGAATCCGATGACGTTTCCAACTGTCTGCCAAGCATATGGGGAAACACCTTGGTAAGAAGGATTGACGGTGTACTGTCCTTGGAAGCCGTAAAGAAAGCATCCGTAGAAGATGTACACCACGTAGATGAAACTTTGGGCGCAAATCATGCCCTTCCAGAAATCACGGGGGCGTCTCATCTCAGACATGAACTCCGTGAACAACATGGCTCCACCGTACGCATAAACAGCTTGCATCAGACCATCGACGGCACCGATAAAACCGGTGGTAGAGGCTGGAAGTCCTGCAGAATGAATAACTGGTGGGAAGTTGCCATTGGCATCTGGGGTGACGGAATCTGAACCAAGGGCGGTACCAGCCGAGGCGCCAACTGCAATGTAGTTTGGAGCGCTGTGGGCTACAACGCCCATAGAGGTGATTATGATGAAAACATTCATCCAAATTGCGAGGTTGGCGAACCATCCGTACTTCTGTAACGTTCGGACTTGGCCAATCATGAAACCGGCGAGGGCAAAGACAAGGCAACAGACGGCGTAACAGAGGTGGAATTTGGAGACTTGAGACAATGCTTGACCATTGCCGATGATGATGACACCAACATTGCATAGCAACTGTATTGACTGCAAGATGTTGAGGCCGTGGCGGACAGGTGCGCCATAAATTCGGAAGGCGATGTCTCCATATGTCCTCATAGGGTAATTGTGGCTATCCAGTCCCAAGAACATGTGGTAAATGAGGAAGCCACCACTACATTAGAGTAAGTTATGTGCAGCATCTCGAGGTGATTTCCAGCTTACTAAACAGCCAAGAAGCCAAAGGCTGTATAAAGTGCGATCCCAGGACCCCAACCAAGGGTTCCCATTGCCCAGCTATCCATGAGTAAGTATTTGAATGAACGTGCGTTGCAAATGTGACTTACGGGACGTTGAAGGGGCCCAAAATATCCGTGGTAATCAAATAGAAAACGGCGGACCAGCTCGCTGTCCTCAGGGCTCTTGAGGCATTCTGCCACTCTTCGTCGGAGACATTGCCCCTTTGGTGATGTTCCAAGTCATTAACATTCCTAGACGCGGCGGGGATTTTCTCATCGCCATTCATTGTGGAGTCTGCTTGTGGGGAGTGATGAACGACATCTCCTTTTGCACTCTTCGAGGGGAGGATGAGCGACAGAAAAGTCGTGTCGCCAATGTCCTTCTTGGAAAGTTCGTCCTCCTCTGCACGAGCGATAAGAGCATAGTAGTGGTACTCTTCGAACGAAACACTGGGGTCATGGACTGCAGAGGGTCAGGGAGTTAGCAAATTACTTCTTTGGAAAGGAGTTGGGAGAATCTGCTCCCCGAAGACCTACGCTTTCTGTGCTGCGGGCGAATATAGGAAGACTCGATAGTATTCTCGAATTTCTCTGCGCTGATTCGAGGATCTGCGGTGTCCGGAGCGATCTGTCCTATAGCAACGGCCATGATTTAGGTTGGAGCTCCAATCTATGGAGCAATTGGTATTTCCGCCCTGCGAAGTGAGATGAATGTTGATGTGCAGTTTACTGATTGCAGGGCTTAAGGGAAAGGAAAAGAGGAGACAAGCGAGGGAGGGGCCGTGAAACTTATATGAACGCCGGATGATGCCAAAACGGAAGGGGCCTACTTGCCATTCGTATTCTATCGCATGACCTGGCATGCACAGATTAAGATGTTATTTTGAGCTAGGAAGAGCTCTTGCAACTATGCGGGCTGCTTGGAGCAAGTATCTGGAAAGGAGCGTATCCCGTCCATTACCACCTTCCTCTCTGGTACATCACCGCCGGTCATTTGCAGGACGAGGCTTTGACAACTGCCATAAGGTCTTAGCCCTCTGAAGCGGGACATTTGAAATCTAAGTTGGGCTGCTGTCAAGGATTACCGGGAAGCTGGCCAAGTAGGAAGCTGATTGAATACTGACACACAATCTGCGACGCCATCGTCTGCGTCGATTCGCCAGACAGAAGTCAAATGCTTATCTCTTGCCCGCGTTGTGGATGATCATTGGCTGTGTTGGACTGATGGCTGAAGAAATTCATATCAAAGGCCTATAGCGCAGCTGTAGTGGGGCTAGAAATTACAGGGTACACTATCTAATGACCCACTCGAGTCACTACAGTACGAGTAGAAATCTGGGGGAACGGACACTAAGAGCTTAAGTCTCCATGGAATTCATGCGCCCCAGCGAGTCACCAGGGGTTGACAAGTCTGCCCGGACACCTAAAAAGTACAGCCCTGTTTTTAACTTTTCAGCACAACACAAATTAAAAATTCTGAATTGAGAGAATTATTCATTGCAATTTGCTCTACACTTCCATCTACTTTCAATTATTTAGTTGATGTGGCTGGTAGAGAAAATACGGGTGCGAATTATTCGAGTGTCCGGACAGACTTGTCAACCCCTGGTGAGTTCGCTTTTAGCGCTCATAGGCGAACAGGAAGCGGACCAGCAGAGCATCAAGTGCTCAATTTGTCGATGTTTGATGGCCTTGCTGTCGACATCTTCGAACGATGTTCAATGGTCGACACCCCGCAATGAACAAAAGTTGTTGGGTGGCTAACTTTAGCCACAGTGTCTCAGCAAGCCCAAAACAATCTTGTTTTGCGATGATCAAAACAGCAGACGAGGCAAACTATCTCTGATAACTGAAGATCTTCGGAGGAGACGCTTCGACCACCAAACCGTGTGGGTGTCACAAAACCTAAGGGTGGCATGTTCGCAACACGGGCCCATGAATTCCATTTGCACCCATTCCCAACCATCCAATCATCCAATGTCACCTCCGCAAGACCACTTCCACTTGGCAAATGTACAGCTGTGTCTTCACCGAGGGTGGCTTGATGTTTGTATTTTACCCATGACAAATTTATAACGGGCAATTGCCACTTCCTCCTCTTTCTCCTTAGCTCGCCTTCGATAGCCGTACATACCCGGATTGATTGGTGGGAATTCGAGCTTCTAGAAGCATGGAAGCATCGTCTTCCTGATGTTTGCGCAAACGGCTTTTCACTTCCGAATTCTGCAAACGTCTTTCCATTGGTAAGGTGATAGCCGAGTTCACCGAAGTTGGGAGTTTGTAAATGTATTGCGCCGTCTTATTTGCCAAGAACACTCCCTGGTATCCAAAGTGGCGGGATTCCTTCGGGTACTCTCAGATCTCTGTGGCCTCGTCACACATGAGATGATAACGACCTTCTGCATGCGGTTATCAGTTCAGCAGGCGGGTGGTGTGTGGTCACACCGACACACATTGGAGTAATATTGATTCCAGAACGATTCAACGCAGGCTCGCGAGGCTGACTTCGAGCCTATTATTGTCAGCATCAGCATTTTGATATGGACGGGAAAGCTTCTTATCTTGGCGCTCCAGAGCAATCTCACGGTACTTTCCTGGTACCAGTTGAAGTCATGCGGTAGATCTTCCGACTTTAGTAGTGAGTTGACTGATTAGTACCGCTCCCTTCATTCGTTCCGGTGCGAGTACTTATCAAGAAACTGTGCCCCATCGTCAGCACTTTATTCTTCTCGCCATTTCTTATCTCTGCGGGCCTCATATTCCACCTGTCAAAAACCATACCGCTTTCTCGCAATTCCAGCAATCAGAAGTCCTGAATATGTGTTGGGCGAAAGGTTGATCACCCCGCCGAGTGTATACCTTGGATGCTACCTGCGTTGAGGCTCCAGCGTACCAATTCATTTTATTCGCGGAGAGACCCATGGATATCGTATCAGTGAATAGGATTTACCAGACAGAACGAGCTCCAGTTGATGGTTGCCTTTTGAGCGGCAATCGAGAATTCTTGAATAATTGTACCTCGAAAAACCAAGCCGAGCTCATGAAATTCGTCGTTGAGAAACTGCTGCTCGGAAAGCTGCCTCATAGTTGAGGGAAGCCTTGTTGTAACTGTTGTGTGCTTGGGAGCTCAAACTATTTTGCTCCAAATGTTGCTCATCTGATATTACTTCCACGTCCATGTCGGCCGTAAAGAACAACAAAAGCGTCGTCGTTTCTCACACGTTTTGAAGTTGAATTTACAAGCCAAACTTTGGCGGTAAAGGAGACTTTGGGTTCATATATCCCCTCCAACAAGCAGACTGATCCCCAACAGCTACTATTATGTGTTGCGACAAGGGTCGCCCACACTAGCGTGACCTGCCCCGTAGTGTAATACCGACTGCACTCGGCACAAAAGAACGCCGAACCTATGAGTAAAGTGAAGCTCAAAATAGTGAAATCCGATTTACCAACAGAAGACCAGGTATGGGGAATCTTACGAGAGCACTCGCCAGAAAGTGAGTTTGAAAGGTTCAAGTGTTGGAAGAAGTGAAGTAGTTGATGTGACTAGACTCACTTTACGAGCTGCAAACGACATCCGGAACGCAACAGTAATATACGGAGACAGAACCCGGGAATAAGGTAGCAAATTGCATATGAGTCATTGATTTGTTCCTTGATCCGTTTCAACCAGTGTTTTTCTTCCGTTGACTTAGTCGTGCGGCGATGCATTCGCAGTGTTACACAACGCCCTTCGCAAAAACCTCCTTTGTGACCAGTCATTTAATTCGCAGAATCGGATAACTTCTCGAATTGGTATCCAGACCTCACTCCTCAGTTGCAGTCTCTGGTAGTTGAGAATACCCCCCATTGTAGTGCCGTCTTGTTCCTAGTCGCGATGCGATCACAGTGCTACGCTTGGCAATGCCACAATGATCTACTTTGTGAGCAATCACTCAGTTGGCTCAATCCGACAATTCCCTCCAATGGACTTCGAGTCATCATTCATACTTCCTGCAAATTTGTAACAATCTCTCAAGACTTGTTCCTAAGCTGCGATGCATTCGCAGAGTTACACTTTGGCAATGCCTTTGTGAACAGCCGATCATTGCAGTCAATTGGAAATTCGACAACTTGGTCGAATAGATATCGAGCAATCATTTATATTCCCTGGCAGTTTGGAATATCCCTCAAGGCTGTGCTATCTTGTTTCTTGTGTTGCAGACCAGTCAAATCGAACGATATGAAAGGAAAAAGGCCAGCTCGGTGAGTTGATATATGGACCGGAAAAAGTTGTTCATACTGGCCTCACTCGTCTCACTCGTAAGGCCGGCGCGTCAGGCGGGCTAACTACAACCCGGTCTCAACTACACTCGTGGTCAGATTTGTCTGTTCAATCCTCTTTCATCAAATTCTGTCAATCGTGAAGTCAAAGTCTGCTTTGTCGAAAACTGAATTTTTACTCTTGAACAGTACCTCTCGATTGGATTTGAAAGCTCTTTTCAGCTGTGCATCTTCACATCATAATTTACGCCCCTGAGCACCTACCAATGTGATTGCTTCGTCATCCCGAAACCTTCTCCGCATACCCCTTCTTCAACCCCAGCCTCGCCGCCTCCCCATCCACAATATCCGGAATACACTCCTTCAAGCTCTTCCCGGTTGGGTTCCAACCCAACACTTTCCTCGCTCTCTTCGCGAAACCCTTGGAGTTCAGTCCCCAAGAAATGGCCTCAAAGCCAGCTTTCTCCTTCGCTTTCTCGGGACTTATAGCATTCACTTCTTTTGTCTTGATATATCCCTGCCTGTATGCCACCTCGCCAACCTCCTTCGATACCTCGCCCCATACGTGATGTCCGTTCTCTGCGAGGAAATAGCCCTTCTCGCCCCAAATCTCGGGGTTGTCCTTCCCTGAAATTGCTGCTTCGACCAACAGCACAAATAAGTCGGAGAGATCTTGAATATTCACATTGTCCCACTCGCTAAGGCCTTTTCCAAGCTGTGGCGCTTGTCCGTCTTCAAGCGTGATCCGCGCAAGATTGTACACTTGTCTGCTTCTCTTATTACCCGGTCCACGGCCAGGCCCATAAATCGTAGGTGGACACACAATAGCTGTCTTCGTGGCATCGGAGCTGGCCGCAAGGACGATCTTGTCGATATCGCGGTGGAACGCTGAGTCAGGGAGGTGGGTGAGATCGTGAACCTTGTCGAGATCGTCGTAAGGTGGTTGGGAAGGCGGCTCGCCGTATGTTTCTGTCTCCATGTCTTTCCAACATAGGATTCCAGTTCCTGAAGTGTGGATCCAGTATCCGGGCTTCGATGCCGTGTGGCCTTTCGCTATGCCAGCCTTGATGGCCTTGGCTGCTCCTTCGTGGTCTGAGGCATCTGCCGTGTCTGTATAGTAACATCGTCAACTTCTATCTTGACCTCAGGAAAACAATTGAGCTTTTGGAGAACACGTACGTAGCACAATGTCGGCTCTGGCGCTCTCCGTCTCGAGGAGATCAGAGTCCTCGAGAGTGCCATACACGAGCCGGATCTTGGGGTATTCCGCTGCTACTTTAGCGCCGCTGTCGGAGTTTCGAACTAAAGCTGTGTATTCAAAATCTGGGAACTTCTTGTTCAAGGCGTAGAGTGCGTCGCCACCGATGTAACCTGTGGCTCCTGTGCTGCATGAATGGTTAGCTGCAACGTACACAATTGTTGGGCTCAATTAAGAGCTGACGCCCAAGGAGTAAGAATTGACATACATGAAGATCTTGGTTGCCATGTTTATGAGATTGTAGAGATAAAGTTATGGATAACTCCAGATTGGTAATTGGAAAGGAAGAAAGAGAAGCAGAGAAGGCTGTTTGCTTAAATACTTAACCATCGCGAGGCTGAGAAATGCGGGGCAAAGCGGGGCTGGTGACGACAGGGCTTTTGGCGGGAAGTTTTGGCAAAACCATGGTGGCACCAGTGGGTGTCAGAATTCTCTACGCATGGCTTAAAATAAGCGAAAACACACCAAAATCTGCTCTGTTCACGAGTTTATAACTTCACAACTTTGTATTATAAAGATATCTAATATTATATATAGAGACTTATTATATTTAAGAGAGTAATCTGACCCGCGGAAGTTTATTTTAAAACTCAATATTTAAAGGATTATATAGAAATTTAATTTTTACTAAGAAACTTTCCTAGGCAAAATATAAAATATAAAATAAAGGTTAATATTTCGACTTTACAAAAATTCCAACGAACCCAAACCAGTCTTCTAATTAGTATATTATTGTCTTTTCAATTTAAAGAGGATTTAGTTATAGACCGATTTATTATAAAATCAGAAAGACCTTGATTTTTGGTAGGATTTAAGTGATTTTGGCCCGTGCGTAAAGAATTCTGACATCCACTGGTGGTGGTGATCGATTTCCGTAGAAAAGGACTTCCAGTCAATTTTACGACCGGAAAAAGAGCACTGGGAATTCAAAGTTATATAAATCAAATCAAGTACAGAATGCAAAATACTGCTCATTCATCGTACTACGTTCAGTCATGTTGCCTCATTTTCATCCTTCGTCCTCGTCATGTCGTCTCTCACTTATTGTCTCTTCAATTTTTCTGTCGGAACATCACCGTCAAAAATCACTGGTATCTGCCCGCCGAATCCTCTCAACCATTGTCAATTAGCATAGACTTCTCCCAAAGCGCAAAGGAGGTTCATACCCTACACAACAGACTCATAATATTCATATGATGAGACGCCTCCCGAAAGTCCAGCCGAAGTCTCTGTAGGGTGGAACATAGCGTCCACGGACTTCCAATCTTTCCAGTGAATTTGTGATACACCACGCGTCCAACAAAGTCTCTACCGTCCTCAGCCAAGCTCTCGGCTGATCTGGATTCCCCGGACTATAACTCAAGTCCATCTGCAACACGACCCTCGGGACTTGCTGAAGCGTAGTCTCAGAATGAATTCTGTGATATCCATTGGCTCTGCGAGCTGAGGAAGGTTGATGGGGTGTTGGATAGTACTAAAAGCTTCTCATGCACGACTGCCAATGCCTCGGAGGTCACTTAGCGGTTGATCAGAAGAGTGGGCGGAGTCGTCATCTCCTCGACGAACGGGATAGGGACAACACAAAGTGGAGGGCTTTTTGAGACTCCTTTCTCGTACGACACGTCCTCGAATTGAATCCTTTTGAATGATTCGGAGAGATTGGGCCAGTCAAGCGCATAGTCGTGGATTTCGTTTCGAAGTTCTAAAGGTAAGGCCAGAAGTGGGGATTCTGATGGGAAATTTGGAGAGACATCTTGTACGCGTCGCGGGGCGGTGTGGCCTGCCTCGGGGTATTTTGAGCTCGCGTGACTCTCTGTGCTTTTCTCTCATTGAAGGTCGGCAGTCGCGGTAGAAGGGGATAGATGATTCTTTTATGATTGCTGTCCTCATAAGGCCTTAACGCATTTTAAGTCTAGCCCTTCTTGAATCATGGTCCTCGCTTTTGCAGTAAGTTTACGAAGTCACGGTGCCTCACGCAAGAACCCTTGTCATGGCTTGCCTGGCCCTTTCGACGAGAAAACAAACGCTGCTCACCAAATTTTCATACCCAACTCCTGCAAGTCATCCCTCGTCACGTCAATGATTGGGAACAGTTGAAATTTCCGGTCAGCCACAATGCCAAGAGGCTTGTGCTAGCACTAGGCCATTATGGCTAGCCGGCGTTTCGAAAGCAAGGGCAAGAACAAGGCACCAAGGCGGCATGTCTTTAGTATCATGTGCCCCAGTCAACACCTACATTAATCTCCACGGCTCTTTACAATATCTTAGACCTGTCTTCTTTATATACTAGCCTTACTTGCATTCACTAAGTTTGGGCTGCTGAGAAGTTACGACAGTAACCTACCGTATTAATTGGCTCATAAGATAATATCTTATTTATTTTTTGCAACTTATTGAATAGAACTCTATCTTATGTGAGTGTAATATCTTATGTGAATTGGTAGTCAAGCTTACCATATCTTATCTGGCTAGTATCTTATCAAACCCACATTATCTTATGAGCCAATTAATACGGTAAATCATACAGGGAACATTCTATGATTATTCCCAGTGTAGCATCAAAAATCAAGTTAATCAATTACAATTTGATTAAATTTGATTTGATTTGATTTTGATTAAGGGTTTTCTTATAAAAATTGATTTGATTAGATACGGTTATAGAGTAAAAATCAAATATAATGAATTATTTAACGTAAAAGTATCAAATTATAATTTGATTAAATTAGATTAGATTAGATTTTGATTTAGGTGGCAGTCAATAATCTAATCAAATGCCACACTGATTATTCCAGAAGATACTAGAAATCAAGTGGCAATTATAGGCCATTATAAAGGCATATGTTCCCTTTGACCCTCTATGAAATAGAGAATAAAAGAAAATAGTATATTATGTATAAAGGCGTTTATAACTTATATCACTCCTATATAAGCTTTAACCCATCCCGAAATCCGAGAATAGAAATTCTCCCCGATGAGTGTCCTAATACAATGACTTTGTTCCAGAGAGCCTCACAAGTCGCTCGATAATCAGGAGGAAGCCAGAGAAGTTTTGTCCATCCTTCTATTACCCAATTATTCTTCCTAAATAAAGCCGGCCCTATCTTGCTATCTTGTGAGAAGGCGACTGAGCTCTCGAGCGTCTGTAGCGCTGCTCCTGTCGCCACGTCCCAGAGCCGCACTGTATTGTCGAACGACCCTGACACGACCTGCTTGCTATCGGGCGAGAAGGCGACTGAGTTAACCCACGCCGTGTGGCCCTCGAGCGTCTGTAGCGCCGCTCTTGTCGCCACGTCCCAGAGCCGCACTGTATTGTCATACGACCCCGACACGACCTGCTTGCCATCGGGCGAGAAGGCGACTGAGTTGACTGACCCCGTGTGGCCCTTAAGCGTCTGTAGCACTGCTCCTGTCCTTGTGTCCCAAAGCCGTACTGTCTCGTCATCGGACCCTGATACGACCTGCTTGCCGTCGGGCGAGAAGGCAACTGAGTTGACTGGGCCCGAGTGGCCCTCTAGTATCTGCAGCGCCGCTCCTGTCTCTGCGTCCCAGAGCCGTACTGTCCTGTCATTGGACACTGATACGACCTGCTTGCCATCGGGCGAGAAGGCGACTGAGTTGACTGACCCCGTGTGGCCCTTGAGCGTCTGTAGCACTGCTCCTGTCCTTGTGTCCCAGAGCCGTACTGTCCTGTCATTGGACCCTGATACGACCTGCTTGCCGTCGGGCGAGAAGGCGACTGATTTGACTGGGCCCGAGTGGCCCTCGAGCATCTGTAGCGCCGCTCCTGTCTCTGCGTCCCAGAGCTGTATTGTCTTGTTATTGGACCCTGATACGACCTGCTTGCCATCAGGCGAGAAGGCGACTGAGTTGACCCAGTCCAAGTGGCCCTCGAGCATTTGCAGCGCCGCTCCTGTCTTTGCGTCCCAGAGCTGTACTGTCCCGTCGGATAACCCTGACACCATCTGCTTGCTGTCAGGCGAGAAGGCGACTGAGTTGACTGGGCCCATGTGGCCCTCGAGCATTTGCAGCGCCACTCCTGTCTTTGCGTCCCAGAGCCGTACTGTCTCGTCATCGGACCCTGATACAACCTGCTTGCTGTCGGGCGAGAAGGCAACTGAGTTGACTGAGTCCGAGTGGCCCTCTAGCATCTGCAGCGCCGCTCCTGTCTCTGCGTCCCAGAGCCGTACTGTCCCGTCATCGGACCCTGATACGACCTGCTTGCCGTCGGGCGAGAAGGCAACTGAGTTGACTGGGCCCAAGTGACCCTTGAGCGTCTGCAACGCCGCTCCTGTCTCTGCGTCCCAGAGCCGTACTGTCCTGTCATCGGACCCTGATACGACCTGCTTACCGTCGGGCGAGAAGGTGACTGATCTAACCCAGTCTAAGTGGCCCTCGAGCGTCTGTAGCACTGAGTTCCAATATGCTTGTACTTTCGGTTTTCTTTGGATCCATGAAGGAATATGCTCCTCAAATCGCCTCCGAACAATACTCTTCTCTGGGGCAAAGACAAGAGCCGAACAGTATAGTTGTAGGGGTGCTTGTTCAATCAGTGATCGGTTGAATAAGATGAATCGCTTTGCATCATGCATAAATGCATATAGATCAGGACTTTTATCAGCCTTAGTACATATCAGTTATCTTTCTCTAATAATATTATATGATAACGTAGAAACATTTACCTTAAGCCGATTCTCGAGCTTCCTAATTATAACAACACTACTTGACAGACTTCTCATTAGGCTAAGCGCCTCAAGCCAGTAAAGGTAGCTCTTGTATAAAAACTTATTGACTGAGCCACCGTCCTCGAGGTCACCATTAGTATTCCTTCTAGTATCACAGTCGAGCAGATGGTCAATCCAATACAGACAGGAGTACCGTGCTGGGGCTAGTGGATCTGGATCGGGCTGCTTGACTTGGTCGATGGAGAATCCGGGATCGCCTAGGCTGTAGACATCACGTCGTAGTGTCGTGGACATGACTTGTAGTGACCGTGAGAAGATAGTATAATGCACATCTTCTATCCCAGAAAAAAAGATCGTTTGAAAGGCCGTTCCGAGTAAAAAGTCCTTCGCGGATTGATGAACAATCGAGATGGTGCGCCCCCGAAGCGTTAGAAAAGAGCCACAAAACCCTACGATCTCCGCCAGGCGTCCATAACTGCTAGAACTTCCAGCGGGCATGTCGACCAAAAACGCCAGTTCGTCCAATGTAATGGGCCGGTGTACGACCAAGACGACGGCTAGTATACTTTTGCAGAGCGTGGCATGTGGTGGATTGCAGATCTGCTTCAGCATCTCCTGATAAAGCGCATCGAGTTTAGGCGGAAAAGCCTTCAGCATTTCTACAGCTTTCCATCCCGGAAGACCGACGAGTTGTTGGCAGACCAAGGCCACCCAGAGGAAGGTGCCTTCTGCGTTTGACGACAAGTGGTGCTGAACAGCATCCCGCTCCTCTTTGGTATATGCACTGTCACCACTGTATGGATCGGGTTCTGCTAACTGATCCACTTTAGACTGGATGTATGTAGTAACGGCCGCAGAGACGGATCTTTCATTCAGCTCAAGACATAGCCTTACTTTTTGTCTCGCTTGGTTGAGACCCTTTTCGATGCTCGGCCAGTTGCGACTGGAGACGATCCACTTTACACTCGAGTATGCCGATGAATTCTGGATAAGGTTAAGAAGTAGGCTCAAGTCTGTAGTACACTCGTCAAGCGCATCGATGATTAAGTAGGTAGTCCGTAAGCGTGTGTCTTTTAGAATGTTGGTGAAGATCCTCGACAAGGCTACCCATGCATTCTTGCCTTCGAAGCAATCCTTTCCCGAATCATCGTAACTTTCGCGTATGCGAAAGATGAGAGATTGCTGCTGCTTCACAAGCAGGTAAAGCAGGCCGCGCAGGACGGCCGTAGAATTATTGATGCGATCGTCACCAGCCTGGCAGAAGAAGAATGAAATGTTGGTGCTATGCGTAGTCGACTTAATCAACTCGTCAATAATTCCGCAGACCAACATCGTCTTGCCTTTGCCGGGATCACCCTTGATCCAGAGCAGCTGACTTTGTCTGTCGTCGCGCCACTGTTGAAAATTGGGATTGTCAAGGACCCAGCAGTACGAATCTCTGAGGAGGCCACCCTTATCCTGCTCGATACGGTCCTTATCGTCGCAAGGGTTGGTTGTCTGCAGGTCCCGCAGACAGGCTCGGTTCTCGGCATCAGACATACGCCGGTCTATGTTTTGTACAAAGCCCAAATAGTCTCGAGAGATTTCAACTAGCTTTTCGAGTGCTTTACGCGAATCCTCCGCTTGTCGAGCAAGCTTCATTAACATTTGAAGACTGCCCCCGGACATGGCTGTCTCAAACTTTGAAGAAAGCGTTGTCTCGGCTAGCTTGATGCCTTGTAACTTCTTGTCCCAGCCGTCGTAGTTGATGGTTCCTCTGAAAAAGTTCTTGGTTCGACTCCGATAGAACCATATGACGCTCTGCACCTGAAAGTCAATGATGAGTTTGTACAGATCCACGAGACGCTCCGTAAGATCAGCCTTTAGGTCCAGCTTCATGTCCTCGGGTAACAACAGCGACTCCATCGCAACGTAGTAGCGCATCTGGGAGGTGACGTATGTGAACCCTTCCTGGTTGGCAGCTTCGACGGCGGTTGGGTTTTTCAGGAGGGGAAGGACAAGGGCGACGCCTGCCACAACTATGGACGCATACGGTAGGTCCTTGACGGCATCCTTAATGTAGTCTTCGGCCCATTCCACAGCCCCGGCAACTTTTGTCACGGCATCTTGAAGGACGATCTCATGTCCTAACACCGTCGTGCTAATCTTTTTGTCTTCCATATGCTTCAGACCAAGCTCTGTTATCTCCTTCAGCTTTTCTCGGCGCGCGATCACATTGTGCTGAGGGATTTGATTCATGACCTCGCCGGCGTCTTCTGTCTTGTTCGGGGCTGATAGTGTCTTTGTCTGGTCTATGTTGTCTCTAGTTAGCGTTAGGGAAAGCGGCTAGGGCGGGGCGAGGCTTACCTCTGTTAAGAACCCTGGACAAAAGATCCTCATACGCGGCAATTGCATTAGACCCTTTGTCCTCTTCGCTCTTTAGAACATCATATGCTCTATCCCAGAGGGAACCGTCCGTAGCCAAGTCCTCTGTGATGTCTGTTGCGTGGTCGCCTGTCGCTCTCTGGGGAATTTCTCCTGTAGCCTTAGCGCTAATGTTTGGAGCAGTGCACGGTACCGTGTCGGAATGAGCGGGAGTTGTGGTTCTGGTCGATGAAGAGGCTTGCTCAGAAAGGGAGACGGTGTTTGCTAGAGCTTGTTAGCGACGAAAAAGAGAGTTCACCGCCGTGCAATACCTTGCGACGAGGTCGATGACTGGACGGCTCCACCTATTGGGGAGTGATCTTGCTTCTTCGACTCCACCGAGTCCCTTCCGCGCGACCTGAACGGTTTCCGAATCCTTTTTAATAATGAATTGTCGCCCATTGTCTCCGCGAGCTCTTTCGACTGGGGTATACTCGCCAGCGAACAGAATAACTGTGCGATGAAGTCGACGCTGGCTTTTCTGAGCAGCTGGCACGGGACTGTAGAGGATGCGAATGGAGGTGGCTGGCCCCTGGCGCCAATAGAAACTCATGAAAGATTGTTGACCCAGCCATTGCATGCAGGGCTGGAGGCAGAACAAGGCTTGATTTGCTGCGTCTAGAAGGCCACACCAGGTATGTAGAAATTTACCATTCTCCGCACATTTGCACGGTGTCAGCCCCAAAATGTGGGGAATGTCTGCGCGGAGAACCCTTCTGGAACGAGAGGATACTGTGTATAGTGTCAGCGAACGTGCTGGAGTTTTTGATTCTTAGGCAGATATTTCAGTTTCGAGCGGGGATAAAACAAGCTAGCTGTAGCCTGCAACTGCAACCATTGGCTGTTATGTCAATGACATTACGGTACTGTACCTCAATTTTAGGCTAAATGGACCTAAATGCCTTTGATCTGAACTCCTTACTCCGCACTGCTACCTCCACATTTGACAAGGCTCACATATAAAATCGAGGCTACTGAAATTTCAAGATGTGGCAGTTTCCCGTCTCCAAATATTTCGGCAGTCTTCCTTCATCTCTACTTTCTCTCGGAAACGCCATTTTTGCGCCCTTGTCAAGCGTTTGTTGCTGGCTCAAGATGCATCTTTTACATTTGCTGCCCATTGGCTCCCTCGTGTCTGCGGGCTTGGCTACAAATCTTTACGTATCTTCATACGCCGGAACGATCACGTCGCTACAATTGACTCAGGACCGTGATGGCTCGTACTCTCTACTGGCTGTCGATGTCAATTATGGTTCGGCACCGAATGCTTCCTGGTTGACAAAAGACGAGTACAACGATGTGGTATACTGCGTTGACGAGGGTCTCGACATTACCAATGGCTCACTAGCTTCCTACAAGACCTCTAAGTCAGGAAAACTCACCCAAATCGACCGTCACACTGTCATCAGCGGCCCAGTGAGTTCCGTCGTGTACAATGGCGGCAAGGCTCTAGCAGTCGCACATTAGTAAGTCCCTCCTCTATGTGACTCTCAAAAACATACCTAACACCTCACAGCACCGGCTCTGCCCTCACAACCTGGTACATCCTACCCTCAGGCGGTGTCGAAGCTCTCCAAAGCTTCCCGTTCACACTTTCCGTACCAGGACCTAACCCCGCCCGTCAAGACGCACCCCATCCACATGAAGCTCTCATCGATCCCACCGATTCCTATATTGTGGTCCCAGATCTCGGCGCCGACCTCGTCCGCGTGTTCAGCATCGACCCCAAAACCAGTCTTCTCACAGCAGGCACACCATTCAAAGCACCGCCCGGCTCCGGCCCTCGACACGGCGCCTTCTTGAAGACTGATTGTGACACATATTTCTTCCTCGTTTCCGAACTCGGCAACACAGTCGCTTCGTACAAGGTAACCTACGGAGAGAAGGAATTGGGCTTCACAGAAGTCCTCGACAGCGGTATCTATGGTCCGAAAGCCACACCCGTAGGAGCTGCGGCAGCAGAGGCTGTTCTCTCACCAGATCGCAAATACCTCCTGACCTCCTCACGCAATGCCACACTATTCGAGATCCCCAACTTCAATCCGTCGAACCACACACGGATTCCATCCGACACTTTGCAAGTCTGGAAAATCGATCCTGAGACTGGGAAGTTGGAATTTGAGCAGTTAGCTCCTGCGGGAGGAAGCTTCCCTAGACAGTTCTCGGTTAACAAAAATGGGACGTTGGGGGCTGTGGGGTTGCAAAATGATGGTAGGGTTGTGATTATTGAAAGAGATGTGGAAGATGGAAAGTTTGGGAAGTTCGTGGCGGAGATTGATATTCCCGGACAGATTACTAGCGTTATTTGGGATGAGTAAATGATATGCTGGTGGAGAGAAAATTTGCAAGTTGATTGGAAGTTTTAAAAAGAGATACCGTAAAAGCAGAGAAGTTTAGACTAATTATCTAAAACGAACAGAAATGTTGTCGGACGTTCCTCGTTGCATCAGTCCAGTGGCCCCTGAATAAGATTCTTAATCCCCTCCCCGCTCTTCGTCATTTCCCACGCCTCAGTCGCCCTCTCAAACTGCTCCACACCTGTAATCAACTCCTTCACCGAAACCTTCTTACTTTCAAGCAAATGCATGGCAAGATCGTAATCGCCTGCATTATACCGAAAGCTCCCCTTCATATTCAATTCCTTCTCCGACAACGACACAATGGGGAATTGAATCTTAGCCTTCCCAAGACCAGCTTGAACGAACGTACCGCCCAATTTTAAGACGTGGATTCCGGCTTCAATGCAAGGCTCGGCGCCGGTGGCCTCAAGAACTACGTCCGCACCTTCTTCGTCAAGGGAGTGGAGGTCTATGATCTTCTGAGCGGTTTGCTCTGCGGTATCCTCGCGGGTTGGGAGGAAAGTGGAAGTTGCAGCATATTTGCGAGCGAAGCCGAGTCGGGAGGCGTTGACATCGACGGATATGATCTTCGCGGCGCCCATAGCTTTCGTAACAGCCGCACACAACAAGCCCACCGTCCCAGCACCAAACACCACAACGCTTTGCCCGACTCTGATATCGGCTAGTCTCGCAACATGCACGGCGACGGCTAATGGCTCCACCAGCACGCCTTCATCCAGTCCCATATCCTCGGGCAATTTATAGCAATAGTCCTCAGGTATCTTAAAGAATTTCGCCAGTGTGCCGTGCGAGGCTGGGGGACTGGCTGCGAATGTCATCTGGTGGCAGAAATTGTAACGGCCGGCTTTACAGGTCTTGCAGCGGCGGCAGGGATACCCGGGTTCGATGGCAACGCGATCGCCGGGTTTGAGGGTACTGACGGAGGAGCCGATGGCGTGAATGGTGCCGGAGGCTTCATGGCCCATTATTAGGGGGTTAGAGGGGGAGACTTTGGAGTTTATGCCGCCGTGCGTCCAGAAGTGTACCTGTCGCGGGTTAGTATGGGATGATGGGGGCTTGAGGGGGGTGGAATATATACATCGCTCCCGCAGACTCCTACATATGCTATGCGAATGATCACGTCGTGGGGATCTGAGATTGAGGGGTAAGGACCATCTTCAAATTTTGCAACGCCAGGGCTGTAGAGAAAGCACGCTGGGTTCTTGGGTAAGGTGTCCATTGTTGCGAGGAAGGAGAGATGATTGATCTGTGGTATTGAAAGGACGAGATTGGAGAGTTTGATGAAGACAAGAAGGAAAGAGTAGAGAAGATCAACAAATATATATCCAGGAGATAGAGGAGACACGATCAGAGGATGTCAGCTTGACATGAGATGTCAGGCAAAATCAAGAGAAAGGCGTCCAGAAAAGATTGGATATTCGGAACGAACGAATCGAGCCTCACTCAAGGACTTCAGAACCGTAGATCATTACATTATCATATTCACGACCTGGGTAATGTTGAAGAAAGCTTGGTTGCTGGCGGTGGTTGACGCGATGCGTTTCTAGCGTGGCTACAGGGATAGCTCACGCCTTTTATCCCCTGTTTTGGGCTAACCACGCCACTGCTGCGGAAGCCATGTCTCCCCTGGTTTTGGCATTCCTCGATTGCTCATCGAGACATTCTTACAATAAATCATCATTGTCATTTCCATGCTATCATCCTCAGGGTGTTGAACCCAGTTCCATTCAGTTGGTGGGCTGCTTTTCCTTTCACAGGATGCCGAGGCAGAGAAGGAGAGTAACGGCGCTCGGTATTGTAATGTCGAGGCAGCCCTGCCATGAGAGAGCTGCGGGCTGTGCATGCGACCAAGAGGCACACTCATAAAGAGCGCATGTTCTACCAGCCTCGTGCGTGAAAATCCACACATTCATGTCTCGAGATGTTAGTTGGAGATTACGGTGCAGGCTCATTAAGTGTTAGCTGTGGACATGGCCCGTCAACTCAATGGCGATAGTTCCGAGCACGCGTCGGTTGATATGGACAGTCTGATAGCAAGAGCGTGGAAGGTCTGAGATTTAGTCCTATCCTTTCATAGCCGCTGTTAACATTGCGACAGAACTACAGGGTGCTTTCAAAGGGCCCAGTTCATCTCGACTCCATCTGTGAGGATGTTTTCTCCTTGTCGGGGAAGCTGCGTTTGGTCGATGAATCACTTCGAGCAGTCGAGCCTTTGGCAACGGATAAGGAGGCCCTTCAAGGCCTCAAAGATGGTTGCAATGCTGTTCTTCTAGAATTAGAGGGAATGTTGGCGAGAAGCCGAGCACATCATGGAAAGCTGGAAGGGGTCCCGGACGTTCAGAGGGAGGTTTTGGAACAAGAAAACTATCTCAATGAATTTATTGAGACTCTCCGGACGTAAGAACCCCTCAAGCTACGTAGTTCAACATCCGTTAATCTATGACCCAAAGTCGTTCCCAAGCCAAATTGCTGGACATACTGGATCAAATCCGCGAAATAAAATCCGGAGAGTTCCAGCGATCCATCGTCACAGATTGGACAGTTTTAGAGGCCGAGCTTGAGCGACTGGGCTTTCCCAAGGATCTCATCGAAGAAGAGTTCTTCTTCATTGAAAAATGGCTCAAGGAGAACTACCCAACTGAAAACCCAGATGACGAAGCCTTGCCAGGTTATACCCCAGGTGCGCGAAAAGGCACCATAGAGGAAAAGGTCCAGTCTTTGGAGCAAGCCAACATGGTTCTGAGAGCCGCACCGGTGGAGCCAATAGCCACGTCATCCAAAGCTGAGCCCCCTCCATATACCTTCGAGGATGGAGCAGATAAATCGCTGGATGACAACTTTTCCCAGTACATCGACGAGGCCATAAGAGCTGAAGCCAGATTCAGAGCAACACAGCTTGTAGAGTCGTCTGGCTTTGGTGCACATCCTTGGAGTTGGCTTCCCCCTTCACTACAACATCAATACAGTACCCTAGATGAAGTCGTCCAAACGATGGCTGCCGATTCGTTCAGCGTGATGGCTTACCAGACAGCACCAAGATGCTCTGCAGAGATCGAAAGATTTAAACGCTTGCTGAGAACTTCGTTTGAACGGAAACTGATTGGCCAAACTGGGACAACTGATGAAGCCCTCCAGTCATTGGAGGTAATGGCTGACGCCATGGGGAGATTTGCTCTGCTTCAAGAACAGAACTCAAGCGTCTCCCGTTTCAGTGATCTAGATACTCTCGACTACGAATCTAGCACAGCGATGGCGGTCCGCTCTGAGTCCAGTTTTCCAGTCATGAAATTCGAGTTGGCACAGAAGGGCTTTTATCGCCTTCTGACATATGTTATGGGATACATGAATGCTTTCGCAACTATCTACACTGGAAGAACTTACGTCACTCGCTCGCCCAAGGACATCGATCTCTCGTGGAAGAATTTGCAGATGAGCGCCCGAGTAGCTTGGGTCGAAAAGCAACTTGCTGGATGGGACACCACCCAGAACGCGGCTCTCTATTGCCGAGGCTTTCACCGGATGACGCCAGGTCTTCGATGGCAAGCGATAAAGGAATTGAAAGACTGGCAAGTTGCAGAGAGGATATTATCTGGCTCGGAGAACGAGCACATTAAACTGCGGGTTATAGGAGCCTTCTCCCTGCCAAAGTCAAGTTTCAGAGTCCCCACCGCGTGGGTAAAGATCGTATTTTACGGCCCCAACAAGTTGGGAGGCTCATGCAGGAAGTTTGAACTCAAGACGGATGCAATCCAGAAAACTCAAGATCCAGTTTGGAACCAAACATTCACCCTCGATATCCCACCCGATGCAGGAATGATTGATCTGGAGGTCTACGATCGAGTTGCGGGGTTCACTGACAAAGAGATATCGAGGGTCAGGTTGAAATTTTCGTCCATTGCTGGTGTCGAGGCAACTCTTGCAGACAAGTCCTTGATCTACGGCTATGATGGTATGTAGATGTTTCAGTTTACAATGCCAGTCACAAACTAACGGGAATTGTAGAGGAACTGGACTTCCCTCTCAACATCATAGATGGCAAAGGCAAGGAGAAGGAGCCACCCACCCTCAGAATTGGACTGCAATGGGATGGCCGTCAAAGTATAGTGGAGAAGCTTGGACTTCCAACGTGTCCACCTGGGAAGATGTTTCGGTCTGATTTAGTGGGCATACCTCTATCTCCAGAACAGAGAACTGCTTCTAAATCAGGTGAGGCACTTGCTACTACATCGACCCGAAGTTCAAGAGGAGGTGGCCGCGCAGAGAATACTCGTTCCTGGGAGTACTGATTTCATTTTCAACGCCGTGAGATATGTACGACAGATCTCCGAAGATGAACTAAGAATTGGAGTCTTTGGTGCTTGGTTGAGGAGAGGATCCTGGTGGTGAAGGATAGATGTAACTATATATGGATGTACTGCAGAATCAAATACACCTCTTGTACGACAATTTCCATGGTCAACTTGAGGAAAACATCTCTGCGTTGCCGAAAAAGAATGAATTGCTGAATTCACATGAGTTTCAAGGCCGCGGGGATGGAATAGGGTGGGCTTCGCTTATAAACTTTGTTCCAATCTTTAAGATAATCAATATTCGCCACTCTAATGATCAAGGGGCTATTTCTGTAATTTGATGTAGATGTCATACAAGGTTGAAGAAAGCTTCAAAACCCGTGGGAAGCTGTCGAAGATAGTTGGCTGCAAAGTGGCAGGAGTTGAGGTGAAAATTGTGGGGTGTGACTTTAGTAGCAAGAGACGTACTGATGGTAAACTGATGGGTTCTGTGAGGAGCTCGAGCTTATGTACAAGAGCTTTGCCAAGCCACGCTAGGCAAGCAAGAGAAAGGTTGGGTTTCCGCCGCGGTGGGGGGAAAACATTAGAGAGGACCAGGGCCAGGGCCGGCTCGATTTTGGCCTCGATCGCAACGTCTTTGTCGATGTCGCACGCGACCTTCGAAGCCTTGAGCGTGCGGCGAATCTATATCTGGCCTCGGAAAGTGATTTGCCTATCGTCTGATAGAGGTGCAAGATATTTTTCGATATCGCGCGCAAGGGCCAGGGCCGTCACACTTCTTGAGGCTGCTCTGTGGTGCCGTGACACGGAGGTCTGGCTTAGGTCTACGGAAGCCCCAGAAGGACTGGAATAAGGCCTAGGTCTTGAAGAAGTAGTCTAGGCCCATAGAGACTCGGAAGGGCTGATTTGGACCTGTGGAAGCCCCTGAAGATCTAGAAGGCCATAAGGTACAAGGTGACCTGGGAACTGGAAGTCGGTAACCCCCGAAGGGATCAGAAAGGCCGATACTAGCTCGTACGAAGCTAGCAGCTAGTATAGCTACTACAAGGAGCTAGTAGCTAGGAATGGAGTATAAGTAAGGCTGTCGACCTTACTTGAAGGGAGGCAAGCTTGAGCTTTTATCATTCACAAGCGTATAAGTACTACTGAACCTATTTTTAACCACCACGAATACAACCACTATTGTCTCTCTTCCACATTGCTACTTCTCTGATATACTGTGATCCCTCCTGTTGCCCTCCAGCTACCTTAGCTGTTACAACACCATAGCTCTTATCACGCCCTCTTCCTCTTTACTACACGCTTCGTCGTCGATGTCTTTGGCAGAGCTAACTGCCTCACTAAAAAGGCTATCTTTATCATCAGATAGATTACCGAAGTCTCTTTCCTTTGCCGCAGTCAAATCATCTTGATACTAATAGCTATTGACTCCCTCGCTAGCTGCTCAAAGTCGAAGAGTTCACCGGCATCAAAGAGACCTGGTACCTGGTAAATTGGTATTGGCCTGTAAATCAAAGTCGGATATCTTGGCTGTTAATGGAATTAAGCGGAACCTCTCGCACCACTAGGGAAGTAGGGACAGGCCTCACTTTTTGAAGGGCGGCGAAAGGCGCTAAGCCCTTCGTTGATCTGGTTTACGTGGATTGTATCCAGTTCGGAGATAGCAGCCATGACGATAGATAATGCAGACTGCAGTGTGTAGGAGTGCATCACGACCCCAACTGTGAATAGAGAATTTAGGTGTACGGTAGTGTTGGTTTTAACTGTTTCTGCCAGGGCTGGTGTAACCGTAATCACGTGAACGCGGGTTGCACGGAAGTCGGTCGACCTTGTGACTTGTGCGATCACTACGAAGTAAATATTCATGGAGTCAAAAGTCCCCAAAGATCCTCTTGATCTCGAAAAATATTTTTGTTTACCCTTCCTTGTTCCTTCACTAGAATCACAACATAATGTATACCAAACGTCCCCAGTCGCTACTCGTTGATCGGCACACAAATCTCTCTGCCAGCCTTCAGCAAGCTACAGTCCATACCTTGGTTAAGCCTCGTCAGGTCTGCTACCGTCGCATCGCGGTCATTTGCAATGGCCCAGCACGAGTCTCCAGGTTTAACCAGGTATCGAACGGAATTCTCTGCACAGACAAGTGGCGTTGGCGCGGCGGCAGATCCAAGGAAGCGGAATAGAGCGAGGAGGAACACCGAAACTAGCAAGAAGAACGGGAGCATATACCGCCAGGCCTCCCGGTTACCTTTGCGCATAGCTTGCTCCTAATTGCTGTTAGTGTTAATTTCATGAACATAGAGTGAGACCTACGCTGGCCATTGCCATGGGCTGATAGCCGCTGCCGCCTAGATAATGCTGTTAATTTGGATTGCGGCTGCTCGAGTTAGAACTGCTTACTTCGGTGAAGTTCTCCGTATCTCGCACCCGGATCTCCTTCCCAGTAGCTACCATCCTGATCTCGGTAGCTGTATGTTTGGGTATCAGCATCATAGCCAATACGTTGCATGCCTTCCGGCAAGCGACCCTCGTCCTAGTTGGGTTAGGTCAGAGATGCACGAAGGTTGCGAGGCTCTCATACCGAATCTTCCCGGGACCAGCGGCTCATCTTGAAAGCTGAAATAGCTGTAGCTTCTGAGTTATGTGATGCTACGTAGATGGATAATAACGGAAATACTGTTGCTGGCGATGTTGAAAAGAGGTCTTGATGTAGCAGCCTGATTTTGGAATACAGGCCGGCTTATCCTCGGGTCAGAATGAGGGGGATTAAATTCGCCTCAAGACGAGACGACACTACTCTTCCGACGGAGAATCTTCTGCTCACTCTTAATCCATCGCGTCGAAAGAGAAGTATGAATCTTAAGCCTCTTTGCTGCGAAGTATCGAGAGATATGTTGGAATGCTTTGACCTCCGCACGTGTGAGTCACGGGACTCTGTCACATGATGATTAACATATCTGCCTAAGCACCTATTGTATCTCTCCGTCGACAAACTGGCGGCAAACGAGGCAGAAACGCTGAGAACGGCTCATCTTGCGCAGCAACCTCTTGGTCCAATTTGTCCAAGGCATCCTCTTAAGTAATACATTTAAGTAGCAGTAAGCATGAGCCAACTGGTTTCGAGAAAATAGTTATATTTCAGGCCAAAGGCTAACAAAGAGGCCAATGCACTCCGCCGTCCCGTGCGTCAGCCGCGTCGCGATTCAAGACGCAATTCAATCACGATCCAGATACAGGCTATAGATAGCCAAAGCAGCCAGAACGACCCAAGTTGACAGCTTGAGAATATGAAACTTCTACGAATAGGACCATGAACTCCCGATCATCCTCTATATCTTTTCCTTCGCGGCTTCAGACACGCCCATCCTTTTCATCTCGACTCTCTTTCGCAATCTCCAGTGCTGAGCAAGGCGAGGCTGCCGCGGCGCCGAATGTCGCAGAGCATCAAATTGATGAGGAAATTGAGGAGATTAAGAGATATGAGGTACGCTATTTTGTTGGAAGCTTTTAAACTAGTTGAATGTGTTGCTAATTTGTTGGCAGGATTTTACTACGATAGGTAGCTACCCAACGACCTCGAACGCGATCCACGAAACTGACAGAAGCTGTTAGATTGGGTGCAAGATGCTGCGAAAGAACAAATTAGACGCAAGGTCCGGCGGAAAGAGACAGCGGGGTTTTTCGAGAGAGGTGGACGAGCTGGTTGGAGATACAAGCTGTGGGAATCTTACGATGCGGCGCAGGGTTGGATAGTGGTTACACTCATTGGTGAGCTGCGAAATATGGGATGAGAAGAATAGGGCTCAAATGAACATAGGTGCTGCGATCGGACTCAACGCGGCGTTTTTGAACATAATAACTGAATGGCTTTCAGATGTGAAGCTTGGGTATTGCAAAACTGCGTTCTACCTGAATGAGAGCTTTTGTTGTTGGGGAGAGGACAATGGTAGGGTTTAGGGCCTTGACTACATGGAACTACATGCTGATATAGGCAGGTTGTGAGGACTGGCATCGGTGGAGCTCTCTTACTCCAATCAACTATATCCTCTATATTACATTCGCCGTATGCTCCACTCCATCTTACACTTTATGTATACTTACTTCTACAGACCATATTTGCTTGGACCTCGGCAAGTCTTGTGAAATCATTTGCCCCGTATGCCGCAGGATCTGGAATTTCCGAGATCAAATGCATCATAGCAGGCTTTGTTATGAAAGGCTTCCTGGGCTTCTGGACCTTGCTCATCAAATCAGTCGCACTACCTCTTGCCATTGCTTCAGGATTGTCAGTTGGTAAAGAAGGACCTAGTGTCCACTACGCGGTCTGCACCGGCAATGTTATTTCGAGGCTCTTCGACAAGTACAAACGAAATGCATCCAAAACACGAGAGATCCTGAGCGCTTGCGCTGCAGCCGGTGTTGCCGTAGCTTTTGGAAGTCCCATCGGAGGCGTCATATTCTCTCTCGAAGAGATGTCATCATATTTCCCGCTCAAGACGATGTGGCGGAGTTATTTCTGTGCTCTGGTCGCAACTGCTGTTTTAGCAGCTATGAACCCCTTCCGAACAGGCCAACTTGTCATGTTTCAAGTACGCTATGATCGATCATGGCACTTTTTTGAAGTCGTTTTCTATATAATCCTTGGTATATTTGGAGGACTCTACGGCGCCTTTGTGATAAAATGGAACTTGAGAGCGCAAGCGTTCCGAAAGAAATATCTCACCAAGTACGCTCTCCTGGAAGCCACACTGCTGGCCACGGGCACGGCCATCATCTGCTATCCCAACATGTTCTTACGGATCGACATGACTGAAAGCATGGAAATTCTGTTCTTGGAATGTGAGGGTGCTGAAGACTACAACGGACTCTGCGATAAGGAGAACCGGTTGACGATGGCCATCTCCCTAACAATAGCCACAATTTTTCGAATATTCCTTGTAATCATCTCGTATGGATGCAAAGTACCAGCGGGAATTTTTGTCCCCTCCATGGCAATCGGCGCATCCTTCGGCAGAACCGTCGGAATTCTCGTCCAAGCCCTTCACGAAGCTTACCCAGACTCCGTGTTCTTCTCTGCTTGTGCTCCAGATGTTCCATGTATCACCCCCGGAACATATGCATTCTTGGGAGCTGGCGCAGCCCTGAGCGGTATCATGCACATCACAGTCTCTGTCGTGGTCATCATGTTCGAGCTTACTGGCGCACTCACCTATATTCTACCCACCATGATCGTAGTTGGTGTTACCAAGGCCGTTGGTGAGCTCTTCGGGAAGGGTGGCATCGCAGATCGAATGATCTGGTTCAATGGCTTCCCTTTCCTTGACAACAAAGAAGACCACACATTCGGGGTACCCGTCTCACAAGTCATGACGAGCGAAGTCATCGCGCTACCCACCACCGGTCTCAGTATGAAGAACGTGGAACAACTCCTCAGAGAAGATAAATACCAGGGCTTCCCCATCGTGGAAGATCACAACTCCAAAATTCTAGTCGGGTATATAGGCCGCACAGAGCTGCGGTATGCTATTGATCGCATGAAACGAGATCGCTCTATCAGCCCCACCGCAAAATGCTACTTCAGCCCTCCAACATCACTCAACCCTATAACACCACCAGCATCGGCAGCTCCGATAACATTCGAAGGCATGGCATCGTCGTCCGTCGACTTCAGCCGTTTCATTGACGCCACGCCCGTTACGGTGCATCCTCGCCTCCCTTTGGAAACAGTCATGGAGCTATTCCGCAAGATTGGACCCAGGGTTATCCTCATCGAATATCATGGGAAACTGACTGGTCTCGTGACGGTCAAGGATTGTCTGAAATACCAATTCAAGGTCGAGGCGAGCGAGAATCCTAGAGATGATAGACATTTGGATGAGGGTCAGGAATGGCTTTGGGGTGTATTAATGAAGAGCGCTTTGTGGGTTTCGGATCGAGTCTATCATGTTAGCAGAGGGAAGATTAGGCTGGGGAATGAACCGCATGAGGAATTGAGGAGTCCGCCCAGAGGGACGGGTCATAGTTTCGCTGTAGTGGATGGGACCGAAGAAGATGCTCTCGATGATGGTGATGGTATGGAGTTGGAGGATCGTTGATAGAACCATTTATTGTTTTGAATACTGATAGAAGGTTTTGGGTCAGTCCCTTGCCGTTCACGCGGAGATCAACGTCTGGCTGCAGGTCGCATACGCTAACGGGATTAAGAGGGCCCGAAGCTGGGTTCAAAACAACGTCACCGTGATAAGACAGCCTTCTAATTGCGGAACATTTGTGAGCCCATCCGAATACCATGGATATGGATCACGCGACACAGGCCAAAATCCCTACTAAAGATCTTTTCAGTCTTCAAGGTCGCACAATCTTGGGTAAATTTTACTGTCTCTCTACTAAACTCTTCACTCGCTGATCACAAGACTGTTAAGTGACTGGGGCCTTGGGAGGCGTTGGCTCAGAAGTCGTGACTTCGATACTTGAATCAGGGGGTGATGTGATATGCTTCGATGTCTCAAAAGAATTGCATATGGGTGACTTTAACCTGCTACACCGGGCATCAACTCCCCAAAACTGACACATTGGCACCAGACAAGTTCTATGCTGTTGCCAAAGCAAACCAGACACTCTACTCCTCCTGGTCAGTCGACGTAACTGATGCGGCCGCGGTCTCGGAGACAGTGGAAGCAGCGACCGAAGCACTCCGCTACCCCTTGCGAGGTGTCGTCACCTGCGCAGGCATCTCAGGAGAGGTCGACGCCGTTGACTACCCTCCTGAAGCTTTCCGGAAGTTGCTCGATGTCAATGTCGTGGGGACCTTTCTTGTGGTGCAAGCTGCAGCACGAGTGATGCAGCGGCAGAAGAGTTCTGGAAGTGTGGTGCTTATTGCGAGTATAAGTGGTCATGTAGCAAACAAGGCTTGTTCTTTCCTCATCCCTTTCCCGTAAACATCATGTCTGACTCTGGACAGGGGGTTAACACAGCAGCTTACAACTCCTCCAAATCAGCCATTCTTCAGCTGGCAAGATCTCTTGCTGCAGAGTGGGGCACCCAGGAAGGAGGCTCTTCTATTAGGGTCAACTCACTAAGTCCCGGGTATATCGATACGCCACTGAGCGCAGGTGCGCGGAAAAGGCCGGAAGTCTTGAAGCAGTGGATTGGTGACAATATGCTACATCGAATATCGAGGCCTGAAGAGTATCGGGCTCCCGTTTTGTTTCTGCTCGGTGATGGTAGCAGCTTCATGACTGGAGCGGATCTCAGAGTTGATGGAGGTCACTGCGCTTGGTGATTTGATAATAATTCGGAGGAAGAGAGTCAAGCTCTCTTGAACCTACCCTGGAAGTCAGCTGAACGGTGAATCACCTCACGTAACGGCCCCAATATCATATGTCGACCCTTTCTCAAGGAAGCAAATGCTCAGCTCTACCCCTTGATATCCTTCAACACCTTCTCAATCTCCCCCGCAACCAACTCCGGCTCAGCAAGCTGAACATCATGTCCACTTTTCTCCGCCTGCACAAATCTTGCTCTGCTCGATTCTCTCTGCAACCACTCATCTTTCTCCTCCAAAGCCTCCACCATCTTCAAATATATCCTCTATCTTCCTCACTCTCATTGCCATTCTCTACTGCTGCTTCATAAAACCTCCTCAAGTCCCACGGCACATTTCCCTTATCACAACCACTAGCTTGCCCCGCATCACTTGTCGCCCAAACTGCCAGTTCTGAAATAAAAGCGACTTCGCTGGTACGTTCCTGTTCAGACGCTCCAGCATCACCATTCAAGTCCATCCACACCTCAGGATCATTGTGATCGCGATTCAAGCCGGGTGGTGACTACTAAGAGTATCTTCGGTAGCGGAGTGGTCATGGTGTTACTTTTTGTATGAAGGTATGTCGTTGAGTCGTTCCCGGGTTTAAATGTCCTTTTCCGCCCTACAGTACAGTATCGCATTCGCATTCGTCACTGCCGTAGAGGTACATTCTCATGATGTGAGGTCAGCATCACTGCTCTGCTAAATGCATCCACCCTGCCCTCCCTTGTTCAGTCGAAGCAGGAACGGCCAAGGTCCAGGACACCAAGGACGCCCAACGTGGTTTCATGGTGCCAATTAATCCCGGATATTTCGAGGGGTTGGATCTGGGTTTCGACATACAATACCGGTATATAGATGAACTGATGAAAAGGGGGGACTAGCGCGAAGTGGATGGGGACTCACTAACCCGAGTTTTGTTTCAATATTGATTCTTGTCTTGTCCAAGGCAAGGTGGCTTCTGTAAATATTTCTCTTTCTATATATGACCAAGGTCCTTATATGTTCCCAAAATGCAGTAAATACAAAGTGCCAATACCAATGTAACCATCCGGGTATGCTACAAAACATCTATCCAATGCAATGCATTCATATCTCATCTGGCCTCTGCCTTTTCATTCTGCGCCGCATCCGTCTGCGCTGTACTCTGGAGAGCCTCTCCACTTCTCGCATTAGACAAATCCGCCTCTTGAGCTCTCTTTTTCTCCTCCTGTGCCGACTTATGCTTCTCCATTCGAACCCGCCTTTCTTCTCTCCATACTGGACCCCACTTCAACTCAACCAACAACATCGGCATGGCGGCTATGCACACCAGAGCGATGAATGTGAAGCACCATCCACGTCCCATGTGCTGGATCATGATGTTGATGATACCCGTTCCGCCGGCACCCATGAAACATCGGACGAGATTGTTGGCTGCAGTTGCTGTGGATGGGCTTTGGGGGTACAAGTCAACAACTAATGTGCTGAGGATATTGAACGCTCCGTTGACACAGAGTCCTAGAATAGGTAGTCAGCACCAAATCTTAACGTGAAAGCAAGAGTAGATGGAGTTTAGCTTACCAATGATGAATTGAAGGATCAAAGGAGCAGCCAAGTTCGCGTTCTTTTCGAGGACCCATCCATAGCAAAGTACACACGCGAGACCTAATCCGAGCAATGGCCAGATGATTTCCAGTCTCGCTCTCTCAATCGGAAAATGCCTCAAGTCATCGCCATGCTTTCGATCAATAGTGAACCCAACCTGCCTTGCCACTCTCTTGTAATTCCGATCCAACATCCTCCCATTGATGAAACTTGCCAGTGCACAACCACATCCGAACGGGATGTAGCAAAGGCCAATCTGTAGATCGTTGAAATGGTATATTTCTTGGAACAGTTGTGGGATGGATGCCATGATGTCGTAGACCGCAGTATAAATCAAGGAGTTGTAGAAGAGGACAACAGCCATGTCTTTTTCCATGATGATGTGGATGGTCTTGAGCGGATTCGGCCATCGTAGTTTTCGACCCCTTGCGAGCTCCGCTTGTGCGAGACGGCGGCCCTCTGCCGTCTCAGTTCGCGAAAGGCCGCTTTCAGACTTTGCTTCCTTGCGGAGGCGAAGCCATTCCAAGACCGTCATGTTCCAACCCTGTGGCGGAATCGAGCCATTGCCGACCACGTTTCGGCCAGTTTCCGGGACAGTCAGTGTGAATGGGACCAAGAAAGCTCCAGCGACGATGACAAGGAACCAGAAAATGGAACGCCATCCAAGGAACTGTGCAAGAATGCCACCAATAACAGGTCCTAAGGCGGGTCCCATCATAATTCCCGCCCCTACGATTCCCATGTACTTCCCTCGCTCAGAACTTGTAGAGATATCCGCTACCACTCCATAGCCAAGGGCAATAGCACCACTGCTTCCTGTGCTTTGCATACATCTGAGGATGAAAAGCGCAGCATAACTGTTCTGTAATGCCAGGCCAATGTTCGCACCAAGATAGATTGTGAAAGCAAGAATATATGCCGGCCTCCTTCCCGCCATATCTGCTAGGTCTCCAAAGACAGTCGGAGCTAATCCTTGAAAGATCATGTATGAAGTAAGGGTCAAGTTAATGAGTGTCGTAGAGACTCCGAGATCGACTTGGAGAGGATTCAAAGCTGGGAAGTATATATTCGCTGAAGTAGGAGAGACGAAAGCCGCCCATGTGACCATTATGGCAATGTATCGTTTCTTCCATATGCTGAAGGCAGAGTAAACTGGACCCGTTGAGACGGCTGCTAATTCCTCGAGATCTCGAGCATCTTCCTCGACTGCTTGGGCTTCTTCCGATGAGTGCGCTGAGAGTATAGAGGACTCATGGACAGGTATGGGGTTCGGTTTCGCAGGTTCTTCGAGGACGGCTCCTTGGGTATTGGCGCCTGCTTCCTCCGCCTTCTCTGCATCTTCCAGGTAGTTGTCTTGGGCCATGAATGAAAAGACTGATGGAACAGAGCAAATATAGCACCAAAAAGGAAGAGCAACAGTTAAGAATACCGTTGACAAGACATTGAAATGAACCTACTGCAAGGGGACCACCCGGTATATGAAGCATAATGAGAAGGCGCTTGTTAGTCTTGAAGATCCATAAACACCGTTATTCCCAGAGAAGGCGTGAGAGGGGGGCAGTGGGGAGGGGATCTTCCGCAGTAAAAACAGTGAGCGAAGTTCGGACAAGTGCCGTCTAACCGATCGAGAAGGCTGCGAAGAGCGGCGGCGAGAGGTGGGCCATCGGGATAAGGCCTCCTTTCTCCAACTCAAAATGGGAGAGAAGTGTTAGGTTCCAAGCGGATATAGGAGTTGATGATGTGAACTTCCGTGTTTAATTTTACTTTTGTGGAGGCAATTGATCTCGGAATGGTTTTCGATGCTCGAAGAATTTGAGTTGCGCCACAACGGGCGATGACGAGGTTTTGAAGTTCAGATCAGATCCTTGCACGGGAGAGCAACTTTACAGTAAGCGAAACAGCTTGCTCTCAAGCCACTATTTCGCGGAAGCAGCCTAAGTATCAAAGCTATTTACTGCCACTCCTTCCAACTGCGAATGCCTTTCTATCAGTAATCTCGACAGCGTTGCTTTCATCTCCTGCATACGGAGGTGTGCTTTGAACTGTGCCTAAGTTCGTTGCGACAATCGGAATCATGACGGACCTTACCCCCGTTCTCAATGACCTCCTGAAAAGCCACGATGCTCGACCGACAGCCAATCCATCCTTGACTCTCCAGAATATCGACGAGTTTTTAAAAGAGGCATATCGAATAGTGAGTCCTAATATCGCCTTCAAGCCGGCTTTTCTTACCATTTGCAGAACGCTCACATTGCTTCACTCAATTCGTACCTGAAAGCTATCCGACAATCCTACCTCTCCAATGCCATTCCTCCAAGACGAAGACATCCATCATCACAAGACTCGCAATTCAAGTATTTGACGGACCGTCAGCGGGAGGAGATTGATGCTGCGACGAAGCAGTTATTACGAGAGCTCAATGCCAGCATACGTAACCTAGCAGATGCCGAACAGCTTCGACAAAACACCCAGACGACGGTCACACGCAAGAAATATGCACGATTAGGCTTGGGGTCACTGGGGTCGTGGGCTGCAGGCGGAGCTGGGCATACGAAGTCCTTCGAGCAAGAACAAGAAGAGGCAAGGGCCAGCGCGGTCAGTATGCACAGAGAAAGCGTTCTATGGTATCTACGACAGAAGTTGCAGGAGTGTGGGAGCTTTCAGGCTTCCATGATGGAGAAGAGGATAATGCGCGAGATGGAGAAGAATAGGAGTGTGCTGGAGAAATCTCAATCAGGACCAATTCCTGACTATGGTGGATTCGACAGTGCGGCAGGATCGTCCAGCTACCATGGGACATCTGCGGTGCATATGGAGGCTCCGCGATTTGTACCAGAGGAGGAATTGACCCCACAACAGATCCAGATCTTTGAGAAGCAGAATCAGGATATGCTGAAGCATTATGAGAGCACTCTGAACCAAGTCTCGTAAGTTGAAACAGATGGGACTGAACCCAACACGGTGCTGACAATCCATAGAAAAGCGGAGAAGTCCCTAGTAGAGATATCGGAACTTCAAACACAGCTCGTGAATAATCTCGCCATACAGTCAGCGCATATCGATCAACTCGTGGCCGATTCCTTGTACACGGCGGAGAACGTTGGAGGTGGGAACAAGCAGCTGAAGAAGGCGACGGAGAGACAGAGTACAGCGAAATATGTATTTTATGCATCCTGCGGACTTAGTCTCTTCTTGGTGGTATGGGATTTGATAATATAAGATACCAACATACCTAACATGAATGATGATACTTTTCACATGCAAATCCGGGTACCCATAATCCCCCGGATGCCTTTAACAAGAATGAATTTACGAGCACATGCTCCTATCTATTTTCGTAGATATATCGCCCAAGAGCTGATCATGCAATCACCTAGATGACCGAGCTACATTCTGCCTCGGTCCACTGGAGAAGGATGGCAAAGCCCAAGCTAGCGCTTGGGGTGTGGTTCATGTTCGCTTTCTCATATTTCCATTGAGCAATAATGTTACAGTCGCCTGCAAAATCGGCTTCCCCTTCACATGCACTTGGGAAATTTTCTTTGCTGAGCAAGGGGGCCGGAACAGCACAGGGATTCTGAAAACTTCCAGAAAACGTTGTAAATCCTTGGCAAGACTTCTTTTCATTACATTTATTTCCATTTCTTCTAACTACTTGTAACCCTTGACTACATCATTGCACCCCAGATCTTTGTTAGCTTACCCACCGATCTCAAATTTCTCTGCCTGCCGTCCTGGTTAGATATAAGGAAGAAAAAGTGGTTAGTACCTGAGATCGAGGGTCGGTAGAAGTACACATTCCTCCTGTTAGCTTTAGGGCCTCCGCATGTCGAATATACCCCTTCCACTTGAAAACAAGGGGTTTCCATGCTATAGTATAATAACGACATAATAGGCTTGGGGTTGACGGCAGCACGAGATGCTGCTGCCTGACGTAGGTCCTCGCGGTCCATCACGTGTTATTACATGAACGTGATCGAAGAGAAGATTCTTAACATAGTACGAGTGGCAAGCGTCGCGCTGCGAGCTCCCCCGTGACAGGTATGTCTAGCAAAGATATTGCACCATAGGTAAAATGGAGTGAAAGTATATAGAAGATCTAATGGTGTTACCCATACTGTACACGTAGAAGCGTCGAGAACTCAATCGAACAAAGCTGCATTTCGACTAAAGGAAAACATATATTTACTATTCACCCCAAGCCTCCCTGCACTCGAGTTATTTAAAAATAATTTATAGAAAAGTTAAAGGGATAATCTGCTGGCGTTTTCTCCTACTTGAAACAACGTCTGAAGTCCATAAAAGTCTTGAGATATAGAGGCTCCCTTCCTCATTAAGAGCCATTCTACCCTTTCTTGGGAGTTAAAGCTTGATAGCTGGAGGGCAGTCAACCCGCGTTTATCCTCCACATCTATGTTAGCGCCCTGTTCGAGCAGTAGTTGCACGACTGCCTCGTGCCCGTTCCGGGCCGCCCACAATAGCGGCGTTCGACTGTAATTATCTTTCGACTCGAGCTTAGTGCCCTCTTTGAGCAGCAGCTGCACGACGGCCTTGTGCCCATATATAGCAGCCCACGACAACGGCGTCCGATCGAAATCATCTTTCGACTCGAGCTGAGCGCCCTGCTCGAGCAGCATCTGCACAACAGCCTCATGCCCATTTATAGCGGCCCATGACAGCGGCGTGCGATTGTAATTATTATCTTTCGACTCGAGCTGAGCGCCCTGCTCGAGCAGCAGTTGCACGACTGCCACGTTCCCGTTCCGGGCCGCCAATGATAGCGGCGTCTGACCATCATCATCTTTCGACTCGAGCTGAGCACCGTGCACGAGCAGCAGTTGTACGACTGCCTCGTTCCCGTTCCGGGCCGCCCACAATAGCGGCGTTCGACTATAATTCTCTTTCGACTCGAGCTGAGCGCCCTGCTCAAGCAGCAGTTGTACGACTGCCACGTTCCCGTTCCGGGCCGCCAACGATAGCGGCGTCTGACCATCATCATCTTTCGACTCGAGCTGAGCGCCCTGCTCGAGCAGCAGTTGCACGACTGCCTTGTTCCCTTTCAAGGCCGCCAACGATAGCGGCGTTCGACTGTAATTATCTTTCGACTCAAGTTGAGCGCCCTTCTCGAGTAGCAGTTGCACGACTGCCTCGTTCCCGTTCCGGGCCGCCAACCACAGCGGCGATCGACCATCATCATCTTTCGACTCGAGCTGAGCACCGTGCACGAGCAGCAGTTGCACAACTGCCTCGTTCCCGTTCCAGGCCGCCCATGATAGCGGCGTTCGACCATCATCATCTTTTGACTCGAGCTGAGCGCCCTGCTCAAGCAGCAGCTGCACGACAGCCTCGTGCCCATTTATAGCGGCCCATGACAGCGGCGTCCGATCATAAACATTGTCTTTTGACTTGAACTGAGCGCCCTGCTCAAGCAGCAGCTGCACGACAGCCTTGTGCCCATTCATAGCGGCCCACACCAGCGGCGTCCGATCATAATCATTGTCTTTTGACTCAAACTGAGCGCCCTTCTCAAGCAGAAGCTGCACGACAGCCTTGTTCCCGCTCTGGGCTGCCAACGATAGCGGCGTCTGACTATAGATATTGTCTTTCGACTCGAGCTGAGCGCCCTGCTCGAGCAGCAGCTGCAAAACAGCCTCGTGCCCATTCATAGCGGCCCACGATAGTGGCGTCCTACCGTAACTATCCTGAAAATCCAGATAGTCCTTATCTAGTAGAGCGTGTACTACATCTTGGACCCCAAAGTATGCCGCTATATGCAGCCCTTTCATTTGCCTTGGCCCTTGCTGGCTGTAATTTGAATGCTGTGAGTACTGCTTAATGGCCGTTAATGCTTGGATTGACGCTTCTAACTTAGATTCGCACTCTAGAAAGTTCATAATTTCGTGGCATAGAGTCGAAGCCTTACGGGCATGATGTCCCCAATTCTGTGCGGCGTAGACATAGAGCGGATTTGACTGTAGTCGCTTCTCAAACTCCTCGTCCGTTTGGCATAACCCGCCGCTAAAGACACTAAATGAGAGGTACGTAACACAGATGGTTGTGACATCGGATTCTGCATTAGGAAACCAACGCTTTTGCGTTCGTTCGAAATATTCTTGCGCCGTATAGTGGACTAAGCGGATAATATTGCTTTCTTCATCAACGGTGACCAGTCCAGCACACACAGAGACGATGTCTTCAATGTCGGGCTGACTCTTCTCATTAAACTCAGATTTGCCGGGCTTGACAGCAATCGCGTGTTGAAGCTCCGCCGTGATTAAAGGCCGTTTCGCGCAGATGATCCACAACAGGGCTTGCTTGGCAAGCCTTTCCCCGTCTGCGTCCTGTTCTGTAATGCGTTCCATAGCATCCTCGTATGCGTGGTCATATGCATCGGATCCTGCTGGTAGACTTTCTAAGGCATTACGGATATCGCTTTCTGTTGTCTTTCTCATCAAAGAGTCAAGATAGAGCTGGGCAAGTAAGAACCTAGAGATAATCAACGCCTATCATTTAGAATTTAGGGAGAAATACGTACATTCCTTTAACAGTATTGACGATTTTGGCTTTGATCTCATCTTGTAGTTCCAAGTTTTTTCTTAGAAATGCTCGGCGTGGCGAAATATGATAGTCGAGATATGTTTGTACATCTTCTTTAGTAGCGCTGATCTCTAACTGTCCGCTCCCTTGGAAGTTCTCTGCGATCTCCGGGATAGGTCTCGATGTTACAAAGATGTTTGCTTTACACTTAGCCTGGAGGCTCAAAATCTCTGATAGAAATCTCGTTCGACAGCCATAGGAAACTTGGCATTCGTCAAGTGCGTCGATTATAATAAACACTCTCGAATACATAGTAGCCACCACTTGGAGAGACCTCGAGATCTCGTCGAGTAATGGCCGCGTCCGTTTGGTTTTATGTCGATCATGAAGATCTTTCACGCTGCCTGGCAGAGAAGGCTGGCGCTCAGTGAGTTGTTTTAGTAGACTCGCCAGCAAATCATCAATCTTCTGCTCGTCTTTCCGCCGGAAGTTACAGTAGATATATGCAATGCCGACCTTCGAGTCATTAGAAAATTGTGTAGTAAGGTCATCAATAACGACTGCGGCGAGGATTGTCTTGCCCGCTCCAGGGATCCCTGGACAGAACAATGTTTGGCTGCCGGTCTTAAGCCATGCTTGGAACTTTGCCGACTCAAGAAGCCATTGGCCGGTTCCTTCCTGTCGCCTGCTAATAAAATCGCTCTGCTGAAGAGCGTAATCTATTTTTGTGAGCCAATTGAGGATGGCTTCATGCTCTATTTGACGCTCTTGAGTGTCCTGGCGCTCGTGCAATCGCTCTACGCCATCTCTGGTCGCGAATACTGCCTGACTACAACATTCAGCTAAGTTTATTCACTTCAAAGAAGGATGGGCTTTTACCTGCTTATTCGTCCTAAAAACGTATTCCACAGGGTGATATTTGATGTGATCCGGCTTCGAAGCTCGTCGATGTCCTTTTGATCCCATTTAAATCTTTTCCACACCCTTCGAGGCTTACCCTCTGAGCCTTTTGCACTAGGATCCAATTCCTTGAACTTAACTAATTTTTGTTCTAGGTCTTCGAATACACTACGACACTGTTTTATAATATCGCCCAGTTCAGTCTGCTGCTGGCTTGTGAGGTCGCGCTCAGGCAAGACGTCGTCAATGTCTCGAAGCACTGTCGAAAGACTCTTAATCCTAAAACGGATAAGCACTTGTATACAGGCTGTAATCAAGAAAGCTCACTCATCGGAAATTGCCTTGAACTGGCGCGGAGCATCGACGAACTGTTTCCGGGTGTCGTTCGCAAGCTGGAGAACAGCAATAAAATCGCCCACACTAAAACCGAAGGACATTGTTATGTTAATTGAGGATCTCCTTTGCTTTCCTAGAAGAAGAGTTAGAGAGTGGAAGAAGCCTATCTCACGCAGTCGGCCGTAATTCAGCTTCGCGAGGATGAGCGGGGTGTTTGGTCGTTGGTTGGCGCAGCCACTGCGACCACGTCGAACTCAAGCTTCCCCGAACTTTTACATCGCTCTTGACCAGGGCCTGGGAATTTATCAAACTAACCAAATATAGATAAGCTTAGGTACCCAATCATGTAACTTGAACTAGCCCTTGTTGCTTGTGCATAAAGATATCCTCTTCAAAAGCTTCAAAAGCGTATAAGAATAGGCGTCTTGATCACACTCGTACCGTAGTATTTCGGCTTCAGCATCACGGCCCCACACCTCGCTCCCTCTCAGCACGATCTAATTCGTGAGATGATACTTGACAAGAAGCTTAAGACTAATGAAATGGCTGACGTTGCTGGGTGCAGTGAGCGTTCCGTCAAAGCAATACGCTCAAACCTTCAATACTTCGGATCTACGGAAGCTCCTCCAAATGGTGGTGGAAGGCCTCGGTCCATTACGCCTCCTATGCTTGAAGTCCTATGTGAACACCTGGAGAAACCTGACCTGTACCTGGAAGAGATTGCGGTCTTCTTATGGGACGGATTCCAGGTCCTCGTATCTACATCTGGTATTAGCAGGGCTCTAAAAGTTATACATTGGTTGGAAAAAAGCAGATCGTCGAGTCGCGAAAGAGCGAAATCCGGATCTACGAGATTTCTACCTCCATAACCTATCATCCTATGGCTCCTTTTGGTTAACGATATTACAGGGTGAAATAAAATTTCCAAGCGCATTTGAGGGGGAAGCCTGTTTTGCAAGCGACTGTAAGGAGGAGGTATGGGATTTTCAAAAATCGCGTAGTTCTCCATGCAACTTCCAGCCTATTCGATTCAATCCATAACAATCGATTATCAAGCGATTTTAATCGATCGCTTATTGGTTGAATCGAAAACCGAACTGGATGTGACCTCCAAAGACTCTCTCGTGGCAGCTGTAAAGCAAATCACCTCTAAAGTCGGCTTCATTAATGTACTCGTTGAACGCTGGTCAAGTAGGACCATGGCATAGGTTCACTCCACAGATGAGCCTTGAGGATTTCCAATCCGAACTCTGGACTATGGATTTGCTGACTATTTGCTGCCAACACCGTCGGGGTCGACATTGTCAATCACTGGTCTTATATCTGCCAATATATTAGTGGATCGGAGATCCTGCACCACTGAAAGGTCCAAGTTGAACCTCGTCGCCAGCTAGCCGACACTGGCAAGTTTTCGGGGCGTAGTATTGTCGCTAGGTTCCGATGGAATGGTCACTCAAACTCTTCGTGCATATCTTTCCCGGCAGGCAGTTCGTCTTTACCTGGCGATATCGTCTAGGTATACGGATCGTTCGGGTAATGATTAATTATGGCAATCTTCTGACGGTTCAATTTGATGCCTTTCTTTGGTCTCAAGGGGCCAGCTAAGCCATGATGACAAAGTGAGAATTTCTGACAAATGTGACTGGAATTTAGAATCAGCGTCAACTCAGTTAGCTGCGGGCTTCCCTTATACTGTTGGCTTTGGCTACAATGGACACGAAGGCGAAGATCTGGATTCCAGCACACACATGACTGCCTCATGCCCACACCTGGTCGCCCAATCCAGTGCTGTCCATCCGCCCTGATCCTGCGTGGCAGCGTCTGCCCCGTGTTCGAGCAGCAACCGCACTGTTTCCTCATCCCCTATCCCAGCTGCCCAGTGTAATGCTGTCCATCCTCCACTATCCTTCGCGTCTACCTCCGCCCCCTGTTCTAATAGCAGCACCACAACTGCCTGGTCCACAGCCTTCTTCTGCGAAAACATGTTCCTCGCTTCCTCCAGCTGCAATCCATCTGCAACTGCCCAGTGCAGCGCTGTCCGTCCACTGTTATCCTTCGCAGTGGTGTCTGCCTTGTACTCTAGCAGCTGCGGCACCAACGATGGCTGACTCGCGGCCGCCCAGTGCAGCGCTGTCCAACCATTGTTATCCTTCGCGTCAATGTCCGCCCCATGCTCGAGCAGCAGTCGAAGTGTCGCCCAATTGTCACCAAAGCGTGTGCCATAGGCTACTTTGTGCAGTGCTGTCCAGCCACCACCGGTCCCCCCATCGAACTCCTCTGTGTAGTCTGGTCGTAGCCGCATTACCGCCTGATGCCAGCCTATGGCGAATCGGCGTAACACAGGCCCTCCGGTATCCGTCTTGGCGTTGACGTCCGCCTCGTGCTCAAGTAGCAGCTGCATAACTGCGTTGGAACCATACCTGGACGCCAAGTATAACGCCGTCTGCCCGTCGCTACCCTTTGTGTCGACATCCGCCTTGTGCTCCAAGAGTACCCGCACTATCGCCTCATTGCCGCTCGCGGCTGCGTGGTGCAGTGCTGTCAATCCCTCGCTATCCTTCATATTGACATCCACCTGTTGCTCCAACAGCAGTCGTACCGCAATCACGCTCCCGGCCGTGGCGGCTTGGTGCAGCGTCCATTCATCAGTATACTTCACTTCGGCCCCTTTCTGAAGTAGCTGCTGGACGATATTATCGTGGCCCTTAGCGAAAGCCGCCTGTAGCGCATTGCCATACTCTCCTCCCTGCGCATTGACATCCGCGCCCTTCTCAAGCAACAGCTCGACGACCTTGTCGTGGCCCCCAACTGCGGCTGCCTGAAGCGCGCTGCCATAATCTCCTCCCAGCGCATTGATATCCGCGCCTTTCTCAAGCAGGAGCTCGACAATCATGTCGTTGCCCTCAACTGAAGCTTTCGAGAGTGCGTTACAAGAGTTGACATCAGCCCCATTCTCAAACAACATGTGGATGATCTTGTCGTGGCCTCTAGCCGAAGCCAGCTCAAGCGCGTTGCCATACCATCCTCCCTGCGCATTGACATCAGCCCCTTTCTCAAGCAGCTGCTGGACGATCTTATCGTGGCCCTTAGCCGAAGCCGCCTGTAGCGCGTTACCGGAGTCTTTTCCTCCCGGCGCGTTGACATCAGCCCCCTTCTCAAGCAGGAGCTCGACAACTTTGTCATGGCCCAGAACTATGGCCGACTGCAGCGCGTTGCCAAACATCGAGTCTCCCGGCGCATTGACATCTGCCCCTTTCTCAAGCACGAGCTCGATAACCTTATCGTGGCCTCCAACTATGGCCAATTGCAGCGCGGTGCCATGACGCCCCGGCACATTGATATCGGCCCCTTTCTCAAGTAGGAGCTCGACGACCTTGACGTGGCCCTTAGCTGAAGCTTCTGAGAGCGCGGCACAAGACTGGACATCAGCCCCATTCTCAAGCAGGAGCTTGACGACCTTGTCATGTCCTCCAACTATGGCCGGCAGAAGCGCGATACCATGTCCTCCATTGACATCGGCTCCTTTCCCGAGTAGCAGTTGGACAATTTGATCATGGCCTTCGGCTGAAGCTGCGTGTAGCGCGTTGCGATACTTTCTTGCTTGCATAATAATGTCGGCATTGTGTGTCTGCCAAAAACCCGCCAGGAGCGCGTCAAAGTCGGGTAACTCAATCTCCGAGTTGACATCAGCTCCATTCTCCAGCAGGAGGTGGACGATCTGGTCATGGCCCTTAGCCGAAGCCGCCACAAGTGCGGTGCCGTACTCTCCTCCTTGCGCATTGACATCGGCCCCCTTCTCCAGTAATTGCTGGACAATCTCGTAGTGGCCACCCGCGGAAGCCGCCTGAAGTGCACCGCTATGCTTTCCTAACATATCAACATCAACCCCTTCCTCGAGCAGACGGGCTATCTCTTGCATGCTTATGTCGGAGTCCTTGGGTTGCGTCATGATGACCTGGTCGTGGTTGACATCGAATGACACTTGCAGAGCGCTATCGTCGGGTCCTTTTTGACTGTCGGTTTTGGTCATACTTCCCTTCGGGCTGGAGTTGAATTTTTCTAGTTGATGTATGACTATTAAAGACAATTCAATAAATTGAAAAGTGGATAGGACAAGACAAATAATAGCAATGCCTATTACAGTAAATGCAGGAGTTGCTGCTGAAGTGAACATAACAAAGAACAATATTTTGACAATTGGTGTTGACAACTCTGTGATGTGTGACAGCACTACGTATTGGGGGCTCACGCATTGAAGACCCTACGCAGTAATGCTGAATTGACGAAAATACTGAGCTAAGGAGAGAAGGAAAAGGTTCTGTAAGTACACGAAGTCTAATATATCTCCAGGACGCGCTAGGCTCCCGCATGAACGCGTGACTCACGCGCAGTCAGGCTTCGTCATGTGATAAATCGCTAGAATAAATCGCGGAAGGATGGCTTTTATCGTAACATTCTTAATCCGCGATTTCGCCACACCTCAAAAATGCTAGAGCTTTGGCGAGTTATAAATCTACACAGCATTCATTTATTACTTGTTCTTTGCTATTTAATTTAAATGGAAGGCACTTAATTTAGCTATAAAAAAGGTGCGTCTTTATACCTTTGTTTAGTAAGGAATTAAGTGAGGTTATTGAAAAGTATCATTTTTGACCCCTCGTTTTCCCAACTTATTCTATACGACAATCTAAATTTAGGTTTACTCAGGACTTTCAATTATTATAATTAAATAGAATACGTATAACATACTTGAAAATTGAATTAAAATATTTAAAGGTTAAAATAAACAGTAAGGGGATATGATTTTCATACCCGAATTTCGCTTACAACACATATAAAATCAAGGATTCTTAAAGTCAGTCAACTCCAGCCCTTTCTTAAAATCATAACTCTTTAATTAATTAAAATTCCCGAAATACTGAATTAAATATTAACCTCTAATTAATATTTCTAAAAATTACTATAATAGTTCGAATACTAGTCGTGTTTTTGATCAGACAGAAAATATGTGTTTTGGTGTGTTTCGCTAAATCGCGGATTAATAATTTATAGTACTGTACTTCTCGGCTCTGGTCCTCATTGAATTTGTATAGATAATTATCTGGTCTGATTATTTCGAGGATAAGTGTTCTCGGTGGCACGCTGCGCTATGTCGGTGGGTGCCTCACCCTGGGCCGAGGTAGGTAGCAACCCACATGAATGAATGAAAGATTCACGTTCAATCCGCGGTCGCGAAAATAAGTTTATAAATATGCGGACTAACCCGGAATCATTCATTGGAGCCCAGCCCAGCCCAGCTTTCACTGCAACCCCGGATTCCCAAAAATTTAGCGAGATTCCGAGACTGTCCCGCACCAGGAGTCAGCTCACTCCCTTGGTCATGACTTCTAAAAATCCCTCTTCTTCCTCCTCCTCGCGTTCTTCTTCAACATCACCTAATTTACGACTCCAAAGTATTACCGGCCATATGTCTCAATCTTCGCCCACAATTTTCTCGGCTGAGGCTGTGCCTCAAGCTCCAGAGGATCCCCTCTTCGGACTGATGGCAGCTTACAGAGCTGATACTTTCGACAAGAAAGTCGACCTGGGAATTGGAGCGTACAGAGATGACAACGCAAAGCCTTGGGTACTACCAGTTGTCAAGAAGGTAATTTCCAATTTCTAGACTTCAAATAACTGCCTAACAATTACATTTCAGGCAGATGAGATCCTCCACGCCGACCCCAACTTAAATCACGAATACCTCCCCATCGCTGGCCTCGCAACCTTCACCTCTGCAGCCGCAAAACTCATTCTAGGTGCCTCCTCCCCCGCCCTCACCGAAAAGCGCACCAGCTCCATCCAAACCATCTCCGGCACGGGTGCTGTGCACTTGGGAGCTCTCTTCCTCTCGAAATTCTACCCCGGCTCCCCCACCGTCTACTTCAGCAACCCAACATGGGCCAACCACAACCAAATCTTCTCCAACGTTCACCTCCCGATCGCTACCTACCCTTACTTCTCTAAGCAAACTAAGGGCCTCGATTTTGCTGGAATGAAGAAAGCTATTGCGGACGCTCCAGATCACAGCATCATCCTCCTGCATGCTTGTGCGCACAATCCTACGGGTGTGGATCCTACACAAGCACAGTGGAAGGAATTGGCGGTTCTATTGAAGCAGAAATCACACTTCCCGTTCTTCGACTGCGCATACCAGGGTTTCGCATCGGGTGATTTGGCGAAGGATGCGTGGGCAGTCCGATATTTCGTCGAGCAAGGCTTCGAGCTCTGCATCGCTCAATCCTTCGCCAAGAACTTCGGCCTCTACGGCGAGCGCGCAGGATGCTTCCACTTCGTTACTGGGCCTGGTTCCGATGCCCAGAAGACAATTGGCAGAATTGCTTCACAACTCGCTATCCTCCAACGTTCTGAGATCTCGAATCCTCCTGCTTATGGTGCCCGAATTGCGAGCTTGGTGCTGAATGATGAGGCGCTGTTCAAGGAGTGGGAGGCGAATTTGAGAACTATGTCGGGTAGAATCATTGATATGCGGAAGGCGTTAAGGAGTAAGCTGGAGGAGATGGGCACACCTGGCACCTGGAATCATATCACGGATCAGATTGGCATGTTCTCATTTACAGGCCTGAGTGAGAAGCAGGTGCTGGAGTTGAGAGAGGTGGCACATGTCTACATGACGAAGAATGGCAGAATAAGTATGGCTGGGCTCAATACTGGGAACGTGGACTACTTTGCGAGGGCCGTGGATAAGGTTGTTAGAGAGACAACGAAGTTGTGAGGGGACGAGATAGAATAGGATTTCACGCAGATGATAGTGAAGATCCTTTAGCCCTGAAAAGGTTGTGTAGAATAGACAAAGGATCTCCTTTCCCTAGGTGCTTCTGATACACAAATACATCCGCCGGACTTTGAGATTTCTCTCAAATTGAAAATTTGCTTCTCACATTTGCATGACAGGGAGAGCTATCCCTGGAAGTGATTTGCAGCTGGGCTTAGGATTTCACTGAATGGCCTAGCCCTTTGCCTCTCTGATCATCTTCCCAGTCTCCACTTCCCCGTGAGCTATAATGTGACTCCTGACGGCGACTCGGAGCGAAGTGTAAACTTCAATTCTGTGCTGCTCAAGTCTCCTATCTTCCCGTTCGAACTCGGCGCAGCTTTCGACTAATATTTCATCCACCTTGAGTCATTCTACAGCGAGACTCTCTCTCTGAGACCAGATTACAAACTCAACAAATCTCACTAAGCCTCGTATTTCTGAGAGCGCTGCCGCCATGAATCTTCGGGCTCCATAATACATTTAGTAATCACCCGTACTAGAGAAGCTCGACATTGAAGATGTTCAAAAGATTGTATTATACTCGAAAGTACTATTATGCGTATAAATATTCTTAACCCCCAAAATCAAAGCAGAAAAATAGCATCTCATCCAAACGCCTCATCAACTTTACCATCCAACCGTCATATATGCTAACAAATTTAATACATCCTCCAAAATGCACCTCATCTCCTCTACATATTAGCTAACTCACTATCAATCATCCGATCCAAAAACGTCCTCCGCTCACCCACCAACTCAGTCTGCAGTCTCTGCTCCACCAACGCCCTAACCTGTTTCTTCGTCACAGTATCAAGATCAACCTCCCTCAAACACCCCTGAATCGCCTCCACGATCTTCATATCGTCCGGTCCTGCATTACTTTTTTGGAAGTCGAAGGTGGAGACTGGACGTATGGCTGCTTCTGCGCCGATTGGGCTGCGTGCCCCGCCGGTGAAGCCGATTTGGCTTTGGGTGCGATTTTGGTGCAAGGGAGAGGGGGAACCCATGGCGAGCAGGTTGTCGGAGGATGGCATCATCACCATGGATGGGCGGTGCGATTGTGCTTGGGGGTAATCTTGGTAAGGAGAGGTGGAACGATCTTGGAGACCACCGCCAAGGGACATCACGGATTGGTGGCGACCAGTAGCTGGGTGGTCAGTGTAAGGGTTGTTCGAGTAGACAGACTGTCTTGGGCCACCAAAGCCTGCAGGTGATTGCGGAGGCATATGGCCGCCACGGGCAGGGAAGCCAGTTAGGATTGTAGACGCGGGCTTTACGGAGGAATACATGGATTTCATGTCGTCCATCTCATAGGTATCGTCGTAGCCTTCGTATGTCTTTTCGACGGGGGCGCCGCGACGACCGGGGAGGTTGTTGGCTAGTGCGTAGTCGTCCCAGCGTTGGAGGGGAATGCTGCGTGGGTCGAATCCCTCGTCGTCTACGGCTATGACTTGTTTGCCGCCCTTCTCGCCGACCACAATACGGGTGTTACCCCAAGTGAAGTTGTCTTGGTTCCAGAAGGAGTAGATGGGCAGAACAAATGAATAAATGGGGAAGGCGAGTATGTAGATGATCATCCATCCGATGTGTTGCCATTGACGTTTCAGAATGAAGATAAGAGCCTGTAAACCATACACTGCTGCCAAGATGATGATTGAGAAAAGTGGGAATTGGCCAGAATGCGTGGCGACCTTGTAGATGAGGTATCCGAGGTATCCGCAGGTGGCTGGGAGAATGATGGTACCGAAGAGGTCGATGAAGACGATGAACCTCATGGAGAAACAACAGAAACCACACATTTCTTTGAGCCAGACCAGTTCTGCCAGGTTGTGGACCGTGGAGTTGATCCATCGTCGTCTTTGGGAGAGCAGAACGCTCCAAGTTTCGGGCGCGGCGGTACTGGCGTACGCATCTGGGATGAATTTGTAGGACATGTAGGGGAAGTGTTTCGTCATTAGAGTTGTGAGGAATCGATCTTCTCCGAGTGACAACAGATTCTTCTTGTGCAGCGTGTCAACATTGCAGTCGCTGTACTCTGAAATCACGGCGTCAGAGATGATCAGAGGCTTGCCCTTGTCGGCTGTCCTGAGTCGGTACATGGAGAAACTGGTATTCGTTAGCTTATGTAGGATGAGGTGTATGTCGTTGAACTTACCAACCAGGCAAACAAGTGACACTGCCGAAAAGAGATTCGAAAGCCTTTGCCAAATGATGGGAAATGAAATATTCGTAAACCTGTATCATAGTCCACCAAGACCGTTCCTCGTTCTCAAGACTCGTTTCACCACAAATCCCAGCAATCTTAGCGTTGTTGGCACACGCAGCGACAAGACGATTCAGGGAGTCCTCTCTGACACTGGTATCGGCATCAACCATGAGGAGATATTCGTACAATTCAGGGTCAACACCTATGATATTGTTGATCTGGTGGAACATTTCCAACTCGAGAGGTGACATGGGGGATCGGTGATGGACACGGTTGAGGAAGCTCATGAGCAGGATCTGCGAATCTCGCTTTCCACGATTTCCCGGCTTGGTCTTGGATTGTTCCGATTCCTTGCCAACCTTTACTACTACCAAGTAGGGAACAACATTGCCTTCGTATTCGTAGAGACCAGAGTATACCTTGCCATAGTTGAGTTGCTCGCTGCTTTCTCCGACGGATTTGAATGGTAGTGCCGGGGGATCGATCTTCGGATCGACTCCGAGAATATCCAAGACGATCTTTGGCGTAGGTCGGTCGTTACCACCTCCAACGATCATACCGTCGCAAATGACACAGATAAGCTTCCTCTTGTTGTCGTATTGGAGAGCCGTCAATGAGTCCAGAGCTTTCCGCAATGAATCTTCGCCCTCAGTGTATGCGGGAACTTGACAGATGACGAATTTATCCTGGGGAATAGGTCTTCGTTTGGATCCAAATTGCAGAGCAGCCAAGAACTTAACCAAGATGACACAGCACAAGAGGATCGTGAAGGCGAGTAAGATGTAGTTGTTGACCTGACATCTGAAAGAGTCTCTGAAGTCAGGGATACCGACGTAGAAGGCATTGTTGAAGCAGTTCAAGGTGTTTTGCATAGAAACTTGCTCGGTGCTGTTTGCATTTGCGAAAGTCTTCTCCCACGTGCTGGTGATATCTTCTCCCGGGTTGTTCTTGATGATGCTCGTGATGGTGGAGTCAATGAATTCGTAAGACGCTAGGTTGCCTTCGACATCTAGTGTATGGAAGTAGTCTGTCAGATCGTAGATTTTCCCACTCAAGATGAACCAGTAATGATTGTTGTTCTGGCCATCATTGTAGACCGTGCTCTTCTTGGTGACCAAGTCGCCGTGATAGTATTCCTTGATCTTAGGCAAAAAGGTGTTTGCGTACCAGTTGATGTCGTGCAACGCACTGTTGGTGTATGGTTGAAGAGGTCCAGATGTATGAACACCTTCGGAGTACAGTACGGTAGTGTTGGCTTGGAGGACTAGAGTGTCGTCCGTGACAAGACCAGGGCATGCAACTGTAAGAGGAGGAACAAAGTATTCATCGAGGTTCAAACCTGCGAATGGCTGCATGTTAGACGTCGTCGTTTCGATAACTGTATCGCTGTGTTGAAGCTTCCAGAATTTTGAGATATCGTAAACCTTCCCGTGGATACTGACCCAGAAGTCATCATCACCTTGGTGAGTTGCAACCTGTTTTTGATCCCAGGCTTTGTCGGAATTCGGGCACAAAAGTCTTCCAAATTCGATAATCCAGAAGATGATAATTCCGTTCATCAAGAAAATCATGAAGAAGAGGACGAGCTTTTCTCTCCAAGCCATGCGAATATCTGGACGCTTCATTCTGCCCACATAGCGAAGAACGAACGAAGGAATCCACCAAGTAAGGGCCCAGACGAAGGTAACCCAGACCCGACGGCCCGTCGTCATTTTCTGAGAAGTAATATGCTTGGGTTCCGCCATTTCAGGGTCCATGTTGTTGACGAACTCTCCCAGCTCGTTGTTGTAGTAGACTTGGCCCTTTATATCATCACCCTTTAAGCCCAAGCCATAGTCACCGGCGCTGATATTCCTGGATGGAGCCACGGAGCGAGCGCCACCCATTGCACTTCGAGCCATTGTACTTTGTCGTTGAACAAGTTGATCTCTGCTTCCATGAGGCGTCAAATCGTTCATAGGGGCGAAGAATCCACTGCCATTAGGACCTGCACCAGAATATCCAGTCTCGGGCTCCTCGCCTGGCATAACGCCTAGACCTGCAAACTCGTCGCCTGAAGGCTTTAGGTCGAGCATACCTTCGGCTTCCCACCAAGCGTTTTCACGCATCCATATGCGCTCAGTACCAACGACCACCTCACCGTTGCTCCAGCCACGCTCCATGATCCAGCTCTCGATACCGTCCCGGCCATCTTTGCAGCCAAGCGGAGAGTATCTTTGGACAAATTCCTCGAGATCGAAATCGGCAGTGAAGTCGAGGTTCTTGTTTCTTCGGTTTGCCCATTCGGGAAGTCTCCATGCTCGAAGTTGCCTGGAGACCGTACCAGCGGACCATGCAGAGGTTGTTGAAGGAAGAGCTGCTAAGCTGGAAGGCGATTCGTCGGTCGGGTGAAGTGCAAGATGATACCAAACACGACTGCTTCCAAGGACGGCAGGAAGATTAATACGTCCTTCTCGTCCCAAGTTCACACCTTGCCCTTCCACTGGGAAGAGAATTTTCTTTAAAAACCCATCTTCTTCTGCTTCCCGTCCAACCTTCTCCAAAACCACTTCACGTCGTTCAAGTTTGTGCTCCCGTTCTCGCCCTGCTGGTCCGGTCATGATCCCGAGATCCGGTGCACATTCAGCCACGGCATTTTGCATTTCTCGCAGAACTGAAGAACCCGCAGTAACAACATCCACACCGTCTTCTTTCATTTCAGAGTTGATACCTTGAGTATCATCGAAGACACCACGCATGGCAGCTGCCTTACCCAGGGTAGGATCCGGTATCTCCAAGACAGTTATGCAGACTGTATCGCCATTGTCTTCGTTTGTATTCGGGGTTCGTGCGCCGGGTCCGCCCTCACTGGAAGAATCTCCGTCCTTGATCCTCAGCATTTCGCTAGCAATGGACTCATTGGCCTTGAGGATGACCCAATCTACCAATGCCTCGTACAATCCGCCGATCAGAGTCTCTCGGTCTGAAGTAGTGCACTGGCGGGCAAGAACTTCTGGCTCGAGTCCTAGCAATCCTCCAACATCCTCGCAGATGTCGTCCAAAGCTTCCTCGTCCAAATTGAAGGTCAGAGTATCACCGAGTTTCAACAACCCAGCCAATATCGAAATGAGATTTCTGTGAGCAGCACCCTTGATTCCGATAGCCTTCAGAGAGGACCGGAAGTCATCTGCTGCAGCCGCATCATCGGCAGTTGGGAGATATGAAGGTGGGTCGTAGGTGCCGGACTTTGCTAAGAGAGCATAACTAGAGGCATGTTTCAGTCCTAGAAATTCTCGTTCCGCAGGAGTCGAGGCAGATGTGAGGAGGTAATAGAAGACATCAAATGCTCGGTAGCCAGCCTCCGCCGGAATTTCAAGAAGTCCTTTCGTAGTATCAATTCCACCTTCTGACAGGGCCAAAGTTGCGGCCGTCAGGTTTCCAGCGAGTGTGAGAGTGAGTGTGATGCCCAGAGCTGACTGTCGAGGGGCAGAGTGGTTTTGTGGAGAGATTGTGTGAATGAAGGGTCGAAGTGCGTTTAAAGCAGTGTAAAGTGATTGCGGTATAGAGAGGGGTAATGTCGAAAGGAATGGAACAAGCATGGAAGGTGTAGATGGGTGAAGAGAGCTAGTAATACGTCAGTATAGAACTTCGGGATTCTAATGTTTATCCATACCCTAAAACAATGCAGCCATCCTCGGCACGGCGTCTTGCATGTTCCCAAGCTCGAGCAGCCAATGCCCCGTCCACTGTGCCTCCAGTTTTTCCTTCATGATCTGGTTGTGAGGCGGTTAGCCAGGTGTTCACAACCAAGCTCGTGCTTGCATCCAATTTGTATGGCTGGCCGGATGTGTAAATAGTGTGAATGGCATTTAGGAGAGTGGTTGTAGAAACTTGTGTTGACTGTTGGGCAGCTGAATTGACTTTTCGAGGGCCTCCTTGTAGGGAGGAAGCAGTCGAATACATCGACATTCGATTGTTGGCCGCCATGATTCAAAGAATGAGGAAATTCTTCTCTCTTTCTGGCTTCTAGGCCTGTTGTTGATTTTGAGGTCCACCAAAACGTAGTTTTCCAACTTGTCCTCCTCTAAATTTCTTTTTGTATATTTGCTTGGTGGAATTCGTTTTTCTTTCTCGGACGCGTGAATATTCGAGTTCCAGACGAGCGTGTGGGATCGTAGGAGTGAGCTGTACCGTGTTTTTTGGGGGGGGGTTTGGTCGCTGAGCAACGGTGTCTGCAGGAGCGAGCGTTGGAAAACGAGAGGACGACGAATTAAAATCGGTAGATAATAATTGGAAATAGAAAGAAGATACTACCAAAACGAGTGAGGCGGATTCAAATGTGAAAATATGTCGAACTACAGAAATCGACTGAGAAGATGTTAAGGCATGTGGAATGTTTTTCTTCCATGAATTAGTTCCTCGAGAATCGTCGACGCTGCGGTTACAGGCTACGGCAAGTCAAGAAGACCTTGAATGTTGGAAAACCCCTGGACACGGGCCCCTGGATGGAATTTTCAGTCCAAGCCGCACTGTATGCGAGAAATGGTCACCAAAGGCAAAATACGAAGGGTTAGGTGAGCGCTGCTTTTACATATTTGGAATGCCGGTGAGATTCATAGGGTGCTCTAGACGAATGATACGAACTGGAATCAGCTGATTCAAGCCTCTTTGTTCAGAGCAGCATTGAGTCGAAGTTTATTTTAAGAAGCGAAACTCCACATCGCGCCTTCTTTCAGCAGAGGCGCTTTTAACAGATCGTCGACCTCCGCTCTAAGAAGCAAGAACCCGAGACTTTCTCCCAACAAACGGCTCCTCGCATCCGATTATGCAATGAAATAAATGTCTTCTTCCGAAAGATTGATACATACGTCATATGATCTGAAAAACAGAAACAAAGAAAGAAGAAGAAGAAGAAGAAGAGGGATATTTCAGCTGTGACAGAGAAAGAGAAAGACAAAATGTGATCGAATCCCAACTTCAGGGGGTTTTTAACGGACTCCCCCAAAGAAATGAAAGTTGTGGCTCCGGCACCACTGTACTCGACCATTGAGAAGCTACTGTATGTTCCCCGGTTTGGACGGCGTTATGATTTTGAGGGCTGCTTTAAAAACGGGAGTCGGAACTTATTTTTTGAGCAGGATTTGTCTTGAACATCAGGATGAATTCCTGATTGCACATGAATCCAAATACATAGAAACCGAGAAAGACGAGCATAACCTAAGATCCGTATGGACAGCTTTCTCGTGTTCTCACCCGAACAAGAGCGAGTTGAACCTGATCCATCAGGAGCTGCATGATGAAATGCATGTGCGGCTGCTGTATTCGAGGCTGCGCAGCGGTCCAGCTTCTCACCAAGATTCTCGTGTTGGATGGATCCAGAGTGGCAACGGCAAAGCTCAGACCAGTACCCATCCAACGCCGCTTGAACGAAATATTCGACTTTTAAGATTGGCTGAGTGGGTTAGAAGGAAATGTACCCCTGACAAATTATCTAAAATAGCAAAATTGTAGTGAACTTTTGCGTACCAAACCGCCTGGGGCCACCAACTCTTTCAACACTACAGCTTTTTGCCTACCTACTGTACGAGTTTCGTGACAATTCGTTACTTTTTCTTCCTGGTATCTTCATTTGGATACCACCAACAATCGTTTCTATCCCTTCGACACTCGCTCTTCCATTTCTTAATTCACACTCGCTTTCACTTGTTTTGAGAAGGATTTCTGGGGCGTTTCTCGAATCCTGCATCCTGCGTTACCAGGGGGACACCAACACGGGATCGTACCCTCAATTTTCCAAACAGTCCACTTCGAACCTCGACAATCTTTGGACTCGACCATATTTTGAGAGTAACCATTAAACGCGAGGGTTTCGACCCATTTTCAAGTACACAATGGCCTTGAACAATCAAGGTGGCGGCGGAGCCCATTCTCAACCTTCACTCCCTGCCCTGCCAGCCCATCTTCAATCGGATACACACCTCACAGCACACCTTGCGAGCCGATTTCATGTATCACTACCGACTGCCCAACTTTCCTCGCACGCGTTGATTTCTCTTAATACATATGCATCTTCAACCAAAGGCCCAGATGGAGGAAAGGAAGGAAGTGCCATGGGTGGAGCTGAGGATTTGGCAGACAGAGCTTGGACAAGACTTGGAGCACGTTCCGAAAATCAGGCTGTGGTTTTCCTGTGAGTCGAAGGATCTCTCAAATGTAGGAGGATTATTGCTAATATTTTGCAGCGGCGAGTCTGGATCTGGAAAAACAACAATTCGCTCCCATTTACTTTCGGCACTGCTCAACAAATCTTCTACCCCATTGTCCACGAAATTGTCACTCGCTGCATATGTTTTCGACACCTTGACGACTACCAAGACTGCTACAACCCCTACCGCATCCAAAGCCGGCTTGTTTTTCGAGCTCCAATATGATACATCTTCAACTGTCAACCCAACACTCATTGGCGGAAAGGTCTTGGATCACAGATTGGAGCGAAGCAGGGTGGCAGATGTGCCAACTGGGGAACGTTCCTTCCATGTTTTATACTACCTCCTAGCTGGTACAAGTGCCGCTGAAAAGGCCCATCTCGGACTTGATACACATGGCGCTCTTTCGAACGCAGTCCATCCAAGCCAAAGCGTACACAGGCATTCAACTGGCGGACAACAAAAGAGATGGAGGTACCTCGGACATCCGACACAGCTCAAGGTTGGGATAAATGATGCAGAAGGCTTCCAGCTGTTCAAGACGGCCTTGAGAAAATTGGAATTCCCCAGGAGTGAAATTGCAGAGATTTGCCAAGTTTTGGCAAGTATTCTCCACATCGGTCAACTTGAGTTTGAAACGAGTGAAAACACTACGGTAACGGGAGATGATAGTGGTGGATTCTCACACGAAGGAGGACAAAGTATCACTGCTGTGAAGAACAAGGAGGTCCTTGGTATAATCGCCGCATTCCTCGGAGTCAGTGCCCAAGATTTACAAACGACTCTTGGGTACAAGACTAGGATTCTTCAACGGGAGCGAGTTACTGTCATGCTGGACCCTAAGGGGGCCCGGAAGAACGCAGATGAGCTTGCTAGGACCCTTTACTCCCTGCTTGTGGCATATGTGATTGAAAGTATCAACCAGAGAGTTTGTGCGGCCGAGGACACAGTCGCTAACACGATCTCAATCATCGACTTCCCAGGTTTCGCTCAACAGCCTTCTACAGAATCCACCCTGGATCAACTCCTCAACAATGCGGCCACTGAATCATTGTACCACTTTACCCTGCAGAGCTTCTTCGAGGGCAAAGCTGAGATGCTAGAGAGTGAAGAAGTCACTGTGGCAGCTACTAGCTATTTCGACAACTCCGACGCTGTCAAGGGACTCCTAAAGCACGGCAATGGTCTTCTCAGCATCCTTGATGACCAAACAAAACGGAACAGGACTGATATGCAATTATTGGAAAGTCTTCGAAAGCGGTTTGAGGGCAAGAACCCAGCAATTGCTGTCGGCAGTGCTACGGCCAAATTGCCAGGAAGCAATTTCGCTACTCACAACGCTTCAGCTTCTTTTGTAGTCAAGCATTTTGCTGGAGAAGTCGAATACCTGGTGGCTGGCCTTGTGGAGGAGAACGGAGAAGTCATTTCTGGAGATCTTATGAACTTGATCTCGTCGACTAAGAGTGATTTCGTTGGCCAGCTCTTCGGACAAGAAGCGCTTCAGACCGTGGTCCATCCACAAGAGAAGAAGACAATTATGCAGGCACAAGTCAGCTCCAAGCCTCTACGACAACCAAGTGTGATGCGCAAGAAGGGAAACAGGCCTTCGAGATTCGCTTCCCGCGATGCCAAAGATGCCTCTGAGTCTGTCGAGGATGTTTTATCTGATGCCGGTGACCCAGAAACCAAGGGCCGGAAAACTAGAAATATCGATCAGGGAGCTGCTGCACAGTTCCTTTCATCCCTGGACAACGTCACAAAATCTCTCTCCGCTCAGAACACAAACCCCTACTTTGTTTTCTGCTTGAAGCCCAATGATCGACGTATTGCCAACCAATTCGACAGCAAATGTGTGCGAACGCAAGTACAAACATTCGGCATCGCAGAAATCAGTCAGCGACTGCGAAATGCCGACTTCAGTATATTCCTTCCTTTTGGCGAATTCCTTGGTCTCTCAGATGCGGAGACAATTTTGGTTGGCAGCGAGCGTGAGAAAGCCGAGATGGTTGTGGATGAGAAGAGATGGCCTGGAAATGAGGCGAGAATTGGTAGCACTGGTATCTTCTTGAGTGAAAGATGCTGGGCGGAGATCGCTAGACTCAGCGAACGCGGCTTCACTCAAGGCCGGTACCCAGCGCCTTCGGATGACGGAGGGGATGGTATGCTCACTCCTGGTGATGGTCACGGTGGCTACAGTGCTTCGAAAGAACGCCTGCTTGGCGGCTCTCCAGGACTTAGCCCTGGAGGTTTCATTTATGGCGACAAGAAACCGGGCTACTTCGGTGGTGCTCACGACGTGGATTCGCGCTCTGATGCTGGCGCTTCTGCTCTTGGCCAAGGAGACATGTTCCGGAACCTCGACACAAAGGAGCAATTAGCAGAGAAGGGCAATGAGAAAACGATGGTTGAAGTCGAAGAAGTCAAGACAAGCGGCAGCCGAAAGAGGTGGGTGGCTATGGTCTGGTTATTGACATGGCCCATCCCAGATTTCGCAGTCCGCTGGATTGGACGCATACCTCGAAAAGACGTCCGCCAAGCATGGAGAGAAAAGCTTGCCATCAACATGATGATCTGGCTCAGTTGTCTCTTTGTTGCATGGTTCATTGTGATCTTCCCAATCCTTATTTGCCCGAAACAACACGTCTACAGTGCTTCCGAACTGACAAGTCACAACGGCAAGAATGGTGCATCTGCCTACGTTGCTATCCGTGGTCAAGTCTTCGATCTCGGAGAATTCGCTCCCAGTCATTATCCAAGCATCATTCCTCAGAAGTCAATTTTGGCTTATGCTGGCCTTGATGCCACTTCACTTTTCCCGGTCCAAGTCTCAGCCCTCTGCCAGGGAGTCGATGGCAGCATCGATCCTTCCGTTCAGCTTGACTACACGACCACCAACACCAGCGGTTCCGCATCAGTGATCAGCAGCACCGATACCAACCCGAAATACCATGACTTCAGAGCATTCACCAACGATAGTCGGCCTGATTGGTTCTTCGAGCAGATGATGTATCTCAAAGCCAACTACAAAGTGGGAAATATCGGGTACACACCTCAATATGTTAGCAAGTTGGCGGGCAAGCTGGAATCGATTGCGATATTGAACGGCCGGGTCTACGATTTCACCAAATATCTTCAAGGAGGACGCAGAGTTGTGGTGCCTGATGGCCAAACCCCTCCTGACAATGTCAATACCAACTTCATGGATCCTTTGGTCGTAGATCTTTTCCAGCAGAAGGCGGGAGAGGATGTGACAAAATACTGGAATGCCCTGGCCATTGACGATGGAATGCGGGAGCGCATGCAACTGTGTCTTGACAACCTGTTCTACGTCGGAAACGTCGACACGAGAAACTCAGTCAAGTGCCAATTTTCGGAGTACCTAAGCCTGGCTATCTCGATCCTTCTTTGTTGTGTCATCGGTTTTAAGTTCTTTGCAGCTCTTCAATTTGGCGGCAAGAACGTTCCTGAAAATTTGGACAAGTTCGTTATTTGCCAGGTGCCTGCATATACCGAAGACGAGGACTCTCTCCGACGTGCCATCGATTCGGCTGCTAGGATGAAGTACGACGATAAGCGCAAACTGTTGGTTGTTATCTGTGACGGTATGATTATCGGTCAAGGAAACGACAGGCCAACCCCTCGTATCGTGCTCGACATTCTCGGCGTCGCTGACACTGTCGACCCTGAGCCCTTGAGCTTTGAGTCACTGGGCGAGGGTATGAAGCAACACAACATGGGCAAAGTCTATTCTGGTCTTTATGAGGTTCAAGGGCACATTGTTCCTTTCTTGGTCATTGTCAAGATAGGCAAGCCGTCGGAGGTTTCACGTCCTGGTAACAGAGGAAAGCGTGATTCCCAAATGGTCATGATGCGATTCCTGAACAGGGTTCACTACAACGCTGCCATGAGTCCGCTTGAACTCGAGATGTATCATCAAATTCGAAACATTATCGGAGTCAACCCAACCTTTTACGAGTTCATGTTGCAAATCGATGCAGACACGGTCGTTGCACCAGATTCGGCTTCCCGCATGGTCTCGGCTTTCTTAGACGATACGAGGCTCATTGGAGTATGCGGAGAGACAGGCCTTACGAACGCCAAATCCTCTTTCGTTACTATGATTCAAGTCTACGAGTACTTCATCTCTCACAATCTCGCCAAGGCATTCGAAAGTTTATTTGGTAGCGTGACATGTTTGCCCGGTTGTTTCACTATGTACCGTATTCGAGCCGCTGAGTCCGGAAAGCCTCTCTTCGTCAGCCGTGAGGTCGTCGAAGCTTACGCCAATATTCGTGTCGATACTCTCCATATGAAGAACTTGCTTCACTTGGGTGAGGATCGTTACCTGACAACATTGCTCATCAAGCATCACCCTAAGTACAAGACGAAGTACCTCTTCAGCGCACATGCTTGGACGATTGCTCCTGATACCTGGAAGGTCTTCTTGTCTCAACGTCGTCGCTGGATCAACTCTACAGTTCACAATCTCATCGAGCTCATACCTTTGTCGCAACTTTGCGGTTTCTGCTGCTTCAGTATGCGCTTCGTCGTTTTCATCGACTTACTCTCTACCCTAGTCCAACCTGTTATTGTTGCCTACATCGTCTACCTGATTGTTCTCCTCATTCGGCATAGTAGCGCTATTACCTCCACAGCCTTCATTCTCCTCGGTGCCATTTACGGTTTACAGGCTCTCATTTTCATCTTTCGCCGAAAGTGGGAGATGATCGGATGGATGATTCTGTACATTATGGCCATTCCCATCTTCTCCTTCGCCTTACCCTTGTACAGCTTCTGGCACATGGACGATTTCTCCTGGGGTAACACTCGTGTGGTCACCGGAGAAAAGGGACGAAAGATCGTTATCACCGACGAGGGCAAGTTCGACCCAGCTTCCATCCCGCACAAGAAATGGGAGGAGTACCAAGCCGAGCTCTGGGAAGCCCAAACCATGCGAGACGATCGCTCCGAAGTCTCAGGCTACTCCTACGGCACGAAGTCCTACCACCCAGCTGCAGCTTCGGAGTTCAACTACCCACCGTCGCGACCCATGTCCCAGGTAGGTGGCATCGGTGGCAACAACTATCCATACGATACCAAGAATGCCAACCTCTACAATTCCAACTCCCGCATGTCCCTGGCTCAATCCGAGATGCTTACGCCTGGCAACCGCGCAAGTCAATTCGGCGGTAGTCAGCATTTCGGGAACCAAGAGCTAGAGATGGCCAACCTAGCTGGTCTACCAAGCGACGATGCGATCTTGGCTGAGATCCGTGAGATTCTGAAGACAGCGGACTTGATGACCGTTACGAAGAAGAGCATTAAGAATGAGCTTGAGAGGCGCTTTGGCGTGCCACTTGATGCAAGGCGAGCTTACATTAATTCTGGTATGTCCTGTCCAACTTTCAAAAATATGAGACTTGACGAAGACTAATACCTCACCAGCCACCGAAGCTCTGCTTTCTGGACAGCTATAGTTGATTGGAGATCTTATGCATATAATGGAGTATCTTATCAAATTTATGTGATATTTTAGGGGTGTAGCGATAGTGCGATTTGGTGGGTTTATGAATTTTGGCGTATCTTGGATGATTTGGAAGAGGGTTTTATGTTGCATTTTAAAATTGGATGAAGATGATCAGACAGAAGATAGTATTAATATCAATTACTTGGATTTCACCACTTTCTCATCCAACTCTTCAAGGAGGTGACTCGCCTGGATAAAGAGCCTTGCAAGTTGTCTGAGCTAGGCTTGGTACAGCTTGTTGAAGGAATCGCAATCGGTCGAATACCATCCCGTCGGTTTAGGTTTGATTTGTTAGTTCTTTAACAGTCTTTGCGCCAGTGCGAGGTTTACGGTGGAGTGAATACCGAGTTTCCAGACAAATATTCTAGCTTAAGACATGAGGAGGAGCTACGCAAGGATAAGAGAAATTCATAGGCCACGTGCCGTTACCAGATCTTAGCTAGTCCAAAAGAAGTCAAAATCTTTTCACCGATTGTGGCGTTTTGATGCAGCCTTATTGGCGTCTAACTATAGCAGCATCACCTCTGTGTGAAGCGTTATGACGGACGCAACAATATGCTATATATATATAACCGCCGCGCTCCCCTCTCTGCTGTTATGCTTTTCCAATTCTTGACAATTTTCTAATTCCAATTCATTGGCAAACTTAATTCTGCGTTCGGGGCGCTTTCATGGCTTCTTCTAACCTCAAGGCTCCATCCATTAGCGACATGTCTCCCTTTAATACATTTAAAGTAGTGAAAGCGAAGGGCAAGATGCGCGAACGAGCCAAATTCGATCCCAAAAGACGCGAAGAAGTGAAAGCGGTACGGAAGAGACGTGCGTGCTTGAGATGCTCGTTGTTGAAGATCCCGGTGAGTCCTCCTTAGCCTTGTTATCTGTGAGGGATACTAAGTTTCTTCAGTGCTCTGCCGATGATATTTGTACTACTTGTGAACAGCTAGCGTCGGTCTTGCATGCTCATGAAAAGCAGATGCTGTCGTTCTCAGGATGTATTCGGACGCGGCTGGCTGAAGTTAGCGTCTTTGAAGAATGTATGCTTCACTTTCATGGGATGCGCTATAAATTGTCATTAGGCTAACAATCTGTTCCACAGCCATTCCCTCAGTGCAGATTCGAGATTCAGTGATAATAAAGAGTACCGATCTAGCATTTAAATCCATCAGCCTCAACTTCGCCTCCCAGGTCACATGGGATCTACCTACGCTGGTAGTTAACATTGCTGACTGGCTCAACAATCCTCAAATGTCCACTACAAGCAAAGTCGGAATATTGTCTTCGCCCAATTTCATGGAACTCATTGAACCGATTTTCGAATTTGACGGTAGAATCTGCTTCCAACGCATGCTCTATGCCGAATCACTTGCACATATCCAGCCGACTACAGAAGACAAACATCATTTGAGTGTTCCAGAACTTTATCAAATTGGTGCTATCGCCGGTCATAACTTCTTAAAATTTCTCGATGAGAAGTTAAAGCCCCAGTCTCTCAGGACTTGCTCCAAAGATGCTCTTCTAGCTTTGTTTCTTCTCATAGTTGGCACCATTCTTGCTGTCGGATATGCTAACCCAGTTAACAGCGATTCCTTATCTTTGGATAAGGTGAGTACTTGATTAGAGTCAAACGTAGGACAGTTCTAAGACTAACATTTGCTATAGGAATTGTATAACTCTATGCGAAGGGAGCACACTCAATTTCGAGCGATGCAAGATCACCTCTGTCAGATTCTTGCGCATTATGTTGTCTACCTCGGGTCACAGCTTAAGCTTCCAATTGCTAGTGACACTGAGCAATTCATCCTTGAAGCCGCGGCCGCAAGGTGGCGCAAGGAGGGGAATTTTGTGTGGCAGACCACTCCAGATGATCTGGAGCAAGAGGCATACCCTGATTCTTCAGATATACCGCTATCTTTCGACCCCAAATCATTCTCTTTCAGCTCTATCCCTGTAGCCGATCTTGGACCACTGTCACAGCTCACTTTGAAGAGTCAAACCTACTTGAGCTCGTGCTCTCCAGTGTCACTGCTAGATAAAACTTATGATTATTGGAATTCTAAGTTATCTCTATCACAATACCAAAGCAACTCCGATTGGTTTGTGGGTTGTGGGCGCCCAGTGAGAAAAGGTAGTTATGGAGGTAATTTATCGCCTATTGTCTTGCGACATCCTCTCCTTTTAATACCTTAAACTCTCGCTGACAATTGTGCAGTCGTAAGACGCTACTGCCCACTAGCTCGCCTCACATTGCATAGAGGCCTTGATTTTGAGCAGAATGTAAAGGCCCCTGATAAATATTCGAAAGATGCTGCGGTCAACGACACAGGCAAAGCTCCAATGTTCTCCTGATATGATCAATATCTCTAACATTCCTCAATAGGTCACCATTTTGCTCACAAGGCTACTGTCTTGGATTCTAAATCACGAGAGCGAGCGTTGGTTTAGTTGCTTGAATGCTTCCCCGAAAAAAGAGGCGTGGCTTGATATAAGGGAGTACGGTAGCAGTGCTGCTCCAGCAGAGATCAACGTCAAATCCAGACGACGTTGGGGAAAGATGGAAAGAATATCTGCTCGTTTAAAGAACTATATGTGGGAGTATATCGTCGTCTTTCAGCTTGGGAACTATATCTTCCATTTGTCATGGTATTCCTACGCTCCGTTGGGCTGTTCTATGTAAGGATATTCTACTAAGCCTGCTATATGATCCTCTATGCTGCCCGACACGTATAATTGTCGACCGTAGCAGCTGGAATGGAGAGATTCGGCCAATGGTGAGGGGGTTGTGGGACACAGTTTTCTGGCACTTACGTTATTGTGATAATTGAATATAATAGCTTCTTGCGTGCTGCTGTGGACAGCGAGTGCGCGACGTTCTATTCTAGGCAGCTGGATGAACAGAGAGCCTCTAGTAGCTAGACTGTCCCTTGGTTCGTAGTCTAGCACCATATCGCCAGAGCAAGCCAGCCGACGGTAGGCCTATTCCAATAGATAGGAAAGCAAGCATACTGTTGCCCCAACCGTATCCCAGTGTCTCGTACATTCTGGGAGCGAAGAGCGGGAAGGCGAAAGCAGTTAAACTGCGCAGAAATTGCGTGGCAGCTGACGCAGAGCTGACATGTTCGGGGTACGAGTCCATCACGTATGCTTGAAGCGTCGTACCAAAGACCTGCATACCTAGAGACAAGATGGCAGCACCGATGTCGACAACGAGCCAGAACATTTTGTACTGAGCGGCCCAACCATAGATCAGGAGACCTATCGGCGTCAAGATTGCACCCGGTATCATCAACGGTATGCGTAACTCGGGGGAGGCGTTGCCGCCCGCTCTGGCCTTCAGCTTGCGGTAGGTGTAGTCCATCAGAGGTCCGCAAAGCTGGGCACCGGCAACCTCACCCAGACACAGGGCAATGTAGTGAAGACCGGATATGGAAATTGATTCGCCGTAGGCTGAAACGAAAAGACTGGAAAAGCTGGAAAGGGCAAAGTAGAGCAGTCCATAGTTGACGCCGCCTAGAATGGCTTGAATCTGGACGATAGGATGGAATATCAGCAGTCGGAGCGGCCTTGAAAGACTGTTTTGCAGCTTCCAGACGGCTGAACGGCCTTCTTCGCGAGTCTCAATCTCGGCGTAGTAGCGAGAATCGGCCGTGTTCTTACGCAAACTCTCCGCTTTCCTGTGAAGGAGAAGGGGTGCGTAGGTCTCGAGAACGAAGGGAATCGAGGCTACCGCGAGGATTGCCTGCAAGATGGACGTCGACCAGAATATCCACCGCCACGACGTATACTCGGTGATGAAACCTCCGAGAATCGGACCGACGGCCGCACCGAGGAGTGGCACCAGGAGGTAGAGACCAAGCGATAGTCCCCTCTGCTCGCGGGACCAGACATCGCCCAAGACACCGTATCCAAGGGCGTATACTGCGCTGGCACCGAAACCGGCCAGAAGGCGGGAGGCGAGGAGCAGACCCTTGGAGTTGGCAAAACCGCAAATGAGATTCCAGATCAAGAACCAGACGTTGGTGATGTGGATGATCGGCTTTCTACCGTAGATTTCCGATAGAGGACCGATGACAAGTGGACCAAATGCGGTTGCAAGTAGATAAACCGAGAGACACATGACCGACTCAATGTTGGTCATGTCAAGGTCGATTGTGATGGTGTTAATTGCCGGTGCCATTATCTGTGAGCAGAGTTCATCAGTACATATTTCAATCCTGCAAAAGCTTTTGTTGGACTTACAGTTGAGAGCATGATACGGTTGAAGCCTGTCGCAGACAAGGCGGCTGTGACACCCCATTTCATTTTCTTTGACCAGTTCTGGGGATTTTCCAGATCATCTGGACTGAAAGTCACGAGGAATGTCTCATTTTCGTCCCTCTTTCTCGTGTCTTTGCCTTCCCGAATCTGGCTCTTTTGAGGACCTTGTACGGCTTTCTCATCGGCCGTCTCCGTCTGTTGAGGGGCTTGTTCAATGTCAGCCATAGCTTCTGGTAAAGGTGCACGTCAAGTAGGTAGCCTAAGAGGGTCTTTGAGAGAGATGGGGACGAGAAGTAATGCTAGGGGATGACCATACCATGAACAGGATGATCCAATACATGTAGCTTTGAGCAAACCAATCGGCGGACCTCGGCGATAAAGGAGATGAGATGCTCTCGCTTAATCTAGCTTAATTCTAGCCCCTCCTTTGCGCCTCCAAGTCAGAGATCAGAGTACCAATCGCTTCACATTTGCATGGGGTGGAAGTTGGTTTTTGTAATATATTTGATCTCAGCTGATCTTATCTGATTTTCTTATCATCTTATCTGATCTGATCTTGTCTACTACAGGAAGCTCTCTGCATAGCCATGCACCACCTCTCTCCCAGCCTTGAAACGATCCGCCAGACGCAGGGCTCGTCTGAATTCCCGGGCTAGCAAGAGCTCGTTCTCAAGGCCAATGGAAATGCGAACAATCGTCTCGCTCAATCCGTAAGATGCAGCCCACTCTTTCTCCCGCGAGCACACCTGGACGTATGGCTGAGCCAAGGTCACGGACCCTTGTGCACGTTAAGCCCATCAGAGAAGGTCGATGCCGCGGTCACACTCTCAAACTCAAGGGTGAACAGCCCTCCGTAGCCAGGAGCAAATTCTGGCGTTGCATCACGCATTCTCTCGTGATAATGCTCCCGCGACCAGCACGTCGAAGGATAGTAAACATGCTGTGCTCGACGGCGTACCGATGTAAGCTTGCATAACGGAATCTAGATGGCTGGAGTTCCTGTTCATGATCGCTGCCCGTGGAAGGAACTCCCGGCTGTTGTATTCAAGCACAAGGGCGTCTGCACCGAATAGCTCATTGACATGGATCGAGCCTAAGCATTGCTTAAGCTCTGCATAAAACGGCGACGCTGGGTTTAGAACGATGCTGTGTGAGAAAGACGTGTGCCAGTCGATATACTTGCCACATATTAGATCACGGAAAAGAAACAACGCACTCACCTGCCTGCCATGGCATCGGCCTTCCCACTGAAGTTCTTTGTGAGGGACGGTAACAATAACATCTGCAACACCCATGACGTCGACATTGGCAAAGCTTCCGATCGTCTCGTCAACGATCACAATGAATCCATACTCATCTGCTAGAGCACGAATACGGGTGAGATCCACGGTCCTCAGAAGAGGGTTCGATGCACATTCGCACCATACAGACTGCACCTTGCGTCCAAGCTGTTGTTCGGTGTCCAGGTACGTCTCGAGTTTGTCAATCTCCTCACTCGTCCCGAAGCCATAGAACCTGTAGCCTTTGCTGTAGTTCTGCAAGAGCTTCAACGTAAGTTCATAAGGGAATCCGAAAACGATACTCTTGTCTGCACGCCAATCTTGTAGGAACTTGTTGCACTCGTAGATGGCAGCCATGTCTGTCAGGCACAAGAAGACATCGAAGGGAAAAACACGAGAATTGTGTTCAGGGCTGATAGAGGCACGCTTGAGCAAGTTCGAGATGCGCGTGCGAACGATATTTTTTGCCTGAGCATTCACAAGCTCACGGAGGAACCCCGAAGTGTCTTCTGGTCGATTAAAGTCGCAGGACAAAGGCTTCCAAAGGCCCTCATGCATACTCTCCGCAAGGCGAGAAGAGATGCCCGTTCCAGTCAGTCTCCAGAACATCATGGCGCTGGAAATGAATTGTACTGGAAAGAAGATCAGGTAGAAGCGACGAGCACTAGCATGACGGGAGGTCCTTACAGCTGTCACGGAGGATTCATCCAGAAGAAAGTCAGCTGCACTGATTCGGACGTGACCTGAGGCGTCTGGTGCGAGATGGATGAGTATATCCCTACACCCTATTGCATGATCCAGCGTGGGGCGGAGTGAATGAAGTGAAATTGGGAGCTGGGCGTCATATCAACCATAGGCCGTAAGGTCGAATGTGATTGATAAATAAGAGTTAAGAAGCCAGAATGGCCAAAGAATGATGTTATATACACTGAAACAGAAGTTTGTGCGCATGAGACTGTGGATGTAAACAGGAGGTGCAAATCGTCCCCTTCATCGATACCCACACATTTAAATGCTAATCCAGTGTAATACACTCATAGATCTTACTAAGCCCCTGGATTGCGGTCCCTCTCCTCCTACAGCAGTCTACCTGATATCTCTACTGCTTTTACTGCTATTTAAGCACACGCAAAGCCCATGAGTACGCATTTTTCACCAGGAACTCTAGGGTTATATGTGTTTGTGATAGAGAAGGAAAGGGCGACTCTAGGCCTAAAAACCCTGAACAGAGACAGCGAAAGGCAGTCGATCTCAGAAGTGTAGGTGCAAGATAGGTGGGTTATTAGGTGTACTTCCGAAAGTGGGGATTAAAAAGTTGGTTTAGCCGGGAGTGGAGTTGGAATACCTCATCCCCCTTATATAATATGCCACCTTAGCCTGTTTTACTGATGGTCTGTATCGTACATTGAGTTATCATCGAGATCATCAATACCATCAAATAACCCCTGAAAACTCTTTGTTGAGTACATAACTTGACAGCCTCGCTTCAGGCAACCCGTCAAAATTTCTTGGCCTGCTACATTGCCCATCACATTTGCCTTCATCGCAGACATCCATGGCCCAGCAGTCTGGCAATCGTCATGAGAATGTGGATGAAGCAGCCGAACCTCTCTTGGCGTCCAGCGAGGCGCGGGACATTTCTGCGAAATCCTCATCCCAACCATCGCATCAGACACGCTGTACATGGCCCTGGATTTATGTCGTGGTCGGCTGCGTCGCGCTCGCTATTGTCTCCGAAATTGGCGAGTACCTCTACACTGCCCCTCGAGTTCGTCTCTTCGAGTCCGTCTCCTGTACCCGCTATTACTTGCAGTATGATCCCGCGCTCGTAAATCCGGATGGCTCTGTCCCTGAGGCTCTCTGCAAAGTTGATCCTGTGCAAAATGAGGTCGCATCAGTCTTAGGCTGGCAGCTCTTTTTCGATAGTATACCAGCAATCCTCTTGCCACTCCCATTTGGCTATTTTGCCGATAAGTACGGGCGAAAATGGATCCTGTTTTCATCTATAATTGGCTACACACTGACTTGGGTATCAACTTTGGTTTTCGTGAGTTATTGCTCCCACAAAGTTTTCGCGAGATATTTATAAGCTAATCACTTAATATCAGATCGGTATACTACATTTGCCACTACAATATGTGTGGTTCTCATCACTTTTCCTCCTGATTGGCGGCGGCTCCGCTGTAGCAACAACCATGGTCACGACTATGGTTGCTGATGTTGTACCACCTGAACTAAGGTGCGGCACTCCTTACCACCCCTCTTTCATTCCCCATATATAATCTATTCGTCTTGATATAATACTACGACTAACGCGGCAATGCATGGGAACAGAAGTACTGTGTTCTTCTATCGGTTTTGTGCCGAGTTGATCGCGGAGTGCTTCGTTCCCCCTTTCACCTTCATTCTGATGCAAAAGGATACATGGACGCCACTGCTGGTTGCTGTAGGGTTCCAGACACTCACTATTGTAGTAGCACTTGTTCTGCCAGAAACACTACCGGTGGCCGGTCCTGAGACGGCCCGCGACCTTTCGACTAATCCTCCAAGGGTTTCAGGAGCTCCACCACTGCGCGAACGTGCATTGCTCGGAAACCAAGAAAACTGGTTCCAGCAGATTAAGGAACCATATGCGTTTGTGACGCGCGATGCAGCTGTCGCTTCTTTAGTGTTTACCTTCTTAATCTCGAAGGTTGGACGTCTAGCAAACAATATTCTCTTTCAGTATGTCTCGAAGAGATATGGGTGGTCCTTGTCTCAAGCAAGTGTTTCGCAGTATGCCCTTATACGTCTAGTATCTAACAGGTTGATAGGCCGGGTTGCTCCTGTCTTTACGTGCAGGTGTAAATATTATTTTATTTACGGTCATCCTGCCCATTATCATAAACTTCGTCCCGGCGAGAACAAATGCAGCCTCTCGAGATCTGTGGATTGGACAAGTAAGCATCGTCCTTATGCTATTTGGAGTCATTATTATGGCTCTATCCGGTACTGCGTCTTTCTTGATCATCGGTAAGCATTATATAAAATTAGATCCTTGATCGACGCTGTAGCTAATTCTCCTCGAGGGCTTATTGTATACACCTTCGGGACGGGCTTCCCTCCCATAATCCGCAGCCTGGTAACGTTTCTGGTGGAATCTCATCATGAAAGTAAAACAAGCGATATCGCACGCCTATATGCACTTATCTCTGTATTAGAAGGCATAGGTAGTCTTCTAGCAGGGCCAGGGATGGCATGGGCATTCCGGTGGGGCATGAGCTTGGGAGAAAGGTGGCTTGGGCTGCCCTATGGACTCGCTGCCATGCTCTTTGCTTTAGCCTTAGTGATCGTGTTCACTATAAAGCTCAATTAGATCAACCGCTCAGGATCTGACTCAAGCTGATAAATTCTGGGCCACAGGTCGGAAGATCGGTCTGTCCATTGAACTGTTTCTCCAGGCCTCACATTTTCTACGATGATAACGTTGATGATGTCTACACTAGTTCCCAATCAATGCTCTGTGCAATGTGGTCACGTGACAGACATGAAGTGGAGAACGTGGTTGGATTATTAAGGCTGCAAAAATCCTAAAGATACTAACGAACAAACCAAGTACAGTAGTCTGTTCTTATAAACAGAAATCTCCCTATTACTTATAGAACACGTCACACTGCTCAAGTGATCTCTGAGTCATGTGATGCGTCACATGTCTCTTGGTGCTAAGGAACCTGAGTCATTGATTACTCATTCCAACACGAGCCAGTTTGCAGTCGCGAGGTCCTTAAATCTGTGGTGCGGAAAAAGCTTAATGGTCGTGAGGTAACGTCGTCTCACATACATATAAAGGTGTATTATGCTCATCAGTCTCCTATTGCAGATCAAAAATCTGGTGTCCACGGCTCACGCGTTAGCTACTGAAGAGGGAGCTCGAGTGACCATATCTCATCTGGAAGTCGCAATTGCTACTGGCGAAGATTTCGAATGCGATTTCAAGGGCGACGGAAGCTTTGAACGGTTATCCCTAGCCGAGTCCGCAGGGTCAGCAGCTTTTCAGAATGTGTGGGATAGGATTGGGTTGTGCATATAGGCGCTTTGATTTCTCATTATTTTCGTCGATTGATGCCATACGCTCCATGTTAGTACAAGTATATATCCGAACGTACGAAGTACAGAAAACTCCAAGTATTGTGATGGGATAATTGTAAAGGCTTGTTGACGCTCCTTTGTTATCTCTGCTCCCGTTCTATGTTTGGGCTGCCTACTGACGTTCGTTATTATTTCTCCTCTTGTTGACGCTGGATTCGGTGGGATGGTATGCAAGACAGCCTTATTTTAATTTTTAATAGTAAATCAGCTTATGGTGTAAGGATCAACGCACATAATTAGCAAAGTGAAACGATCTGGAGGGGTTTGGTTGTGTGTATGAGCTTTATTTCTTCCTATCTTCATCCATGAGTGTCCATACGGTTCTGCATGATATGGGTATAGAAAATGTCTGTCTAATCAAGCTCCGTAAAGCGTCGCTCAGGAGGAGTAATAAGCGAAGGTGGACAGGCTGTAAGGCCTTTCAGAAGGTGGTGGGGCTGTGTCCTTTTACCATTGACTTCCCCCCCCAAGATATCGTCAGCCACCTTGTCCATCTGTTCACTCTCTGCTTCACATCCTCCCTAGGATTCAGTTCGATCCCTACCACTATGCCGTACCAACTCCATAATCACACTCGTGCGATAAACGCAGAGCTCATGACTTCAAGTACAGCTTCAAGTTCGACTCTGAAATCCAGTGGCATTTCGAGCACCACTTGCGAAGGCTTTTCCGAAGCGAAATGCCTTAAGAGGAGCTGCGAATTGTCTGATGAAAGTGTTGATGGGTTTCACTTGCAATGTGCAGGAATATTAAACTGATTAGAATTAGATTCACCGACTGTGGCCTCTGATGAGACGCCCTCGTTGTCGAAACACAAGAGATGCAGGATTATCCAGTCTAAGGATTTCGTCGATATTGAATGCCTGTGGATGTCTATAGTGAAGGACTTTGATATCCTCCAACGCAGAGCAACGACCATCGTCGGCAAACAGAGATCGAGAATCGTAGGCTGATTTCTGTGCTGGGAGAGCTCCTAGATTCCCAAAAAAGCCGATTACTTGAGGAGGGCCTTGAAGCCAGCAACAATTGAACACGCACACTCGTTGGCGCTTTAATTGAGGATTTCTAAGCTAACAACGCCGTTTGTTTGAGACAGGATGTAGAGACACAGAGCAACTAGTACGTACACTGGGCCTGGAATTAGTTGACGGTATGTGGACTCAACAACATTGTGTGACTAAATAAAGCAACGCTTGCAGGAACATGGAGCTGAGAAGGAGAGTAGCGTGCATCGCGATTCTTCAGCCTACTCCATTGATACTACAACCCTTGAATCAGGTACTGAGGCTGGTAGTCCGCGGTCATGTTCGAGCCCTGTTCCTCGACCCCAATGGACTCGCCAAGCCTGGTCGAATATAGAGGAGGACCTTCTGAAAGAGATCAGGGCCATAAAGAAGTACTCTCGGGGCGCGAAGACTGTACTCGTAGAGGGGATATTGGGAGGTTGGCTGAGCGAGTTTGGGAGAAGAATTGAGAGGCCGGTAGGGTGGATAATGGAGTTTGGAGATGGTAGGATGTTGGGCGTGCAAAAGATTCATTAAATTAAACATTGCTTCCAAAGACAAAGACGTCGTGTAATGTGTGATAGTTTCCCCTTCACTATCACTATCATAGTATGTAAGAGCTTGCGGCATTACTCGCCGCACCCCCAAGCGAGACCCCACCTTCTTGGCGAGCCTCACCCTATAACACACTTAATTTGTAAACAAACCTTATAGTCACATCAAAAAAGATAATCTATTCTATCTTTATCTCTTTTGCATAAGAACTAGTATAGTGATAACTGGAAGACGCTTAGATGCACTAAAGTACGCAGCATATGAAAGGAGGGCAAATCATGGAACAAAATTGTACAACTTATATATCTTCTAAGTCCATGACTTAAACACAAATGAGAAGATCTAGTAACAGATAAAGCACTAGATTACTAAGTTGGAAAACTCTCTTATAAGTATTAAAGAGATAAAGAGACTGCTATAAGAGCTATAGGACTACGTTAAGCTGGATAATTATATATGTTTAATCAGGCTTGGCAACGATACCTGAGGTATCGATACCGTATCGATTAAGTATCGATTCTAAGCGAGCTTTACACTACTTTTTACCCCGCACCCTATACTTCTCTCCTTCTATTGCCTTTTCCCTCTTCGTACAACAATACCATTCAAAATATATCCTCAAAATGTCTTTTGTACTTGAACTAGATACATCCTTTACACCATCAGCTGTAGTAAAGTCAACTACTACTACTTAAAGCCATAGCAAAAAGTGGAAATCGCCTGTTCGGGCATACTGCCGTTGTCTGACTAAGTGTCATAGTTGGCTTTAACACATAATCATAAACAAAAGAGCCTTAAATTGACTCGAACAATAGATAAAGAAGTAAGATAGCAGAGGCAACCTATTAGCTTTATATACAGACTAGCGCATCACGTAACCCCCAGTCATATAATTAAGCTCCAGGTGATGTACTGCCATTATAAATATCCTCTCAATTCTACTAATGAGTGATGAGCCAGAGAGAGACTTTTCAGAAGCTCATCATATAGTAAGCTGGGATAGAGGGCAAATGGAACTAGAGACGATTGAGATAAAAGAGTACTTAAAGCATTTAAAAAGGAGTGGGATTTTAAATAATTTCTTTGAGACTAGCTAGTTTAGAAGAGAATCTTATAGGATATCATACAATAATAGAACCTTCTAGAAATTTCCTATATATATCATATAGTGTTTTCTAGTCTTTTAGATAGCACCTTTAATGCAATGCTTTCCTGAAGCCTTGATATTTCTATTATATTATAATTGGCTCGCTTATAATCGATTCTGAATCGATATGTATCGATACGTATCGATACGCGATATCGCGTATTTTTGCCAAGCCTGTGTTTAATAAAGGCATACTTATAAGATTAAATACATTATTGCTGCAAATGGAATGTCTACCGTACATTAAATTTATAAAGAAATACAAGTACTATAAGAAATAAAAGACTACGTATCAAAAGAATCAATATTAGATGAGAAATAAGAGTTGTAGTATGTCTCGCTTAGGGGTGCGACGAGTAACTCCGCAAGCTCTTACCATTTGGCCCTCTGACACACGCGCGACAGACGTTGCTGAATTAGACGTCTTACAGGATTCCAACAGCGGCTTCAGAAATGATGCAGATTTGATCGTGCCCCAATACGGCTGTGCCGCGGCCGGGTTCGCAAATATTCCGGTTGATACTCTCCTTGTCTTGGGAGAGAAGGTCCACCATTCCCCACCCGCTATCCTCTATATAAGCAAACATTTGAACTTTGCAAGTAGATCGTGAACAAGACGGACCTCCTCAGTCTTCGGCTAGTACCTCGCAGCTTCGATGATCTTCTCGTGCCCTACATCTACCAGTTGCTCGTTCAAGAGGTCCCATCGAGAACGGGCACCCACCTACACCGCGCAGCAGCAACTTGCTACGATCTTGCGATCACACGCTTACTCAGCGCTGGGGTCTTGGTTAACTGTGAGGATATGCTTGGCAAAACCACCTGCACGTCGCTGCACGTAACACTGTCTGATCAGCATGTGGAGACTCCTGAGCGCTGGTGCTAGCGTGGATGCCAGGGGGAGCTACCACCAGTGGACACCGTTACACTTCGCAGCACGGTATGGGTACGCCTCTATACTGCGCGAATTGATCCAAGCTGGGGCGGATATTGACATCCAAGAGTTTTATGGTTGGACTGCTGCGCACTATGCAGCGCGCTCAGGGCATCTGAATGCTGCAGAGGTGCTGTTAAGCGCAGGTGCGGGACGTAAACGCTCAAGAAATGACAGAAGAACTGCAGTGCAAGAAGCCACCACGTATGGCCATCAGGAAGTGCTCCAAATCTTGAAGAAATTTACGTACGGGCAAGAAACGAGGGTTTGATTTTTATTGTTACATAAACATAATTTGAAAAGTGTGAACCTTGCCAGCGGTTCCTATTGAGCAACACGTGATGCTAGACGTATTGTCTGGCTCGAGGGCCTAGGATTGGGTAGAAATCTCTGAACGAGGCCCATTCTAGGAGTCCCAAGACTGCGTAGACAGCTGCGAGAGTGTAGGCAGTCCATGGGATTTTCGCCATTCGTGTTGATGGGCATGCGCCTCCGGTTATAAGGGATATGGATTCGATAGAACTCTGCTTGTTCTTCATGTTACCTTGCTCGCCCAGGGTCTGGAGGGGAACGCAAGTGTCCATCTCCCAGCTGTAGGATTCGAGTAAGCTCCGCTGTTAAATATGTATGGCAAGGGTTTATGGCAAACCTGAAATTCCGTAGACTCTCCTCAGTTGCTCGAAGAGTGGCATTAGGTGGGTTGTGAGCTAAGATTTGTCCCGCAGATTGCTAATCATTAAGCATATAAATAGCTCTAATTCTGGCACCAATAGAGTGCTCTTTATGTACGGGGTTAGTAACAATAAAAGCAGTTAAAGTAATAGCAGGGCGTAAAGGAAGAATAAGGACTAGCTGTGCTGTATCTTCGTCATTGTCTTCTTCTGAATCTGAGGTCATATTATACCACGCATCGTCTTCGTCTTCAGAGGCTCTACTAGCAACAGAGTCAGGAGGGTCTGAAAGCTCTGACTGGTTATCAGAGAGTCCGGAGTTAGGGAAGTCAAATAAACTACCATAGTCGGCCATAAGTATGATAATAAAAGAAGTATAAGGCTAGGGAGAGCTAAACTACCCCTCTATAGACTATACCCGCGCCTAACAGGCAATGCGATAGCGGAGACGTCCTATAATTACAGAGCCTAACAGGGTCGAGGCTCCACTAAAGCGGGCAAACATTACAAGGTGTGGTGCAGGGTATAGAGCCTATAATTATAGTGGATCAGGGCTTACAGGGCCCCCTAGGGACCTACGGGGACCTTTAGTCGACTACGACCTATGATCCTGGCACTTTATGCCACGTTCTGCGTACATCTCGACCCGGGGGTACACTTCCCGATCACTCTTACAGTTCCAATTTCCTGCATATCTCCTGGAGTCTTAACCTTCAAGTCAAACACAAACTCCTCGGTGATACTGCTTACAATTGCCGTTTCCTGTTTCTTCGCAGCAAACGTATTCGACAGCAGTTTGCTCGTCTCGACGATTTGGACGAATCAAGGCCGAGGGTTGTAACTTACCCAGGATATCGAACACTCAGATACCAGTATGTGGTTCTCTAATCAACTAGCTGTGGACTTCGACGGCAAGGACTGAGCTGGCTGTTACTCGTCAGGGTAAACCATTATAAGGCTGGATTGAGGAAAGGGATTACATACTCTACAGAATGCATACTTTGCGTAACAATTATGTCTTCAACAGAACCTCGAGGCAAAACAACTGGTTCAAAGGGCGAGTGTGAGATGAGAAACATCGACTTGTAGGGAGTGACAAGATATCCCAGCTCCAGACATGCAATATTTGCCTATGAGATGTTCACTTGAATGAAGTAGCGGCTCAGGATACTGTTCCAGTTGTCTCGACGATCTCGAATATATTCTATTGATAATACAGTCATGATAGATATGCCACTGCTCTATGCAGTGCGCACTGCAATATGTAAGTAACCCAGCCAGGAGATGCCACTCCGTTCCCATGTCTCAAGCAAGATGTGCATAAGCAACGCCAGCTTCTAGTATGCACACGGTATCTTAAAAAGCACAAGTATCTGTTAAGATATAGATGTAGCAAAGTAAACCCACCACCTTCCAAAATATAGCTCAATCCCACCCCTCCCCCTCATCATCGTTGAGCTCAACGCTTAATCTCTCGCTTGCTTTCTTTGCAGAACCCTTGGGTCTTCCACGCAGGCGAGGCACAGAGGAAGAACGAGCTCTCTTCTTTCGACCACCAGGAGTTCCCGAAGCCTTTCTCTTCCGCCCTCGTCCACTACCACCAGGGGGTCCTGGTGTTCCATTCTCATCATCACTTGGCGTGCTGAGTCTAGTCCCATCCTCATCTCCTTCAGCAGCAAGCTTGAAGTCCTGATCAACACTTAGTAGCTCGACGAACGAGCGGCACTGCTTGATCATGGACTCCTTCGACTCAAATGCAGCCATTGCCGAAGAAATCTCCTCCCAGAATTTATCGCCGTTGACACCTTGGACTTTCACGGGTGCCTTGTTAAGATCCTTGGTGACAGCTTTGCCTTTGCTCTCGCGTCGGTTGTTCATGAGACCGTATTGGCGTCGGAGATATGTGCGAGCCTCCCAAAGACATGACAGCATCATTGATGAAGCTGTCAATTTCTGCAATCTGGTCATGTCGATCGCAGGCTCCACTGATTGAGGTTGGCCGTTCTCGTCGAATTGTGATGGCTGATTCAGACTGACATGGAAGATCTCCGTCTCAATCGCATGAGCAATGCCCGTACCTGTTCCCGCGACCACTCTCTCCATAGCTGCGATTGCCGCCAGTAGCTCATCCACAGATGCATACTCAAAGAACGCCATATTCTCGACGATGAATTGAGAAAATTCAAGATGGTCTGGAAGATCCTTGATATCCATCTTTTCCGGATCGAAGTCTATCCGCGCGCACAAACTCTCGAAAAATCTCTTGCGATTCTTCACTTTGCTCATCTTGAGAACTTCGATCAGCATATGTAGCTTTGGCGCGAAGGGGTTGAGGGTGGCTCCGTGGGTGTCTTTGACAACATCTCGTTGATAGATATACGCGAGTTGAACGGATCGCATGTATTCCTTTTCCAGGATGGACTCATACTTCACATTTACTGCGCGATGCTCGCGGAACGCAATCTCGGCGATCTTGGGATTCTGAGAGGTTTCCAGGGCTACCAGTGAAGTGGCGCATTCTTTGGGATGCATAAGTCCTTGTCGAATAACGCAAGCCATGACTTCGGTAGCTAGAAGTGCTTGTTCGTCTTGATGTGATAATGCGATGTGGATAATCGGCTTCAGGAATCGCTGTGCGAGTGATATCGCAATACCGTCGCCTTGACCGCCACCCATAACTCCCAGTTTGGCAGTTGGGTCTGCCGCCATGCCGACCACACCCTCAGTCCCCGTCTCGGAACGCTTCTCTTCCAGGAGCAGGAAGTCCTTGAATGCTTTCATTGAAATCGTTTCAAGAGGGATTCTCTTCTCGTCATTCTCCTCCTCAAACGCAGCCTGGAATTGAGTCCAGACCTTCGCAGACTCAAAGTTCTTCGGCCATGACTGACAGACCATTCCCATGGCCTCAAGAGCAGATTTCCTCACATCCAATGGTTGGTCAGGGGACGAGAATGGAGCAAATGTATGGACCATTAACGCTGACACAGAATTTCCCTCCCAATCTGGGAAGCTGCTTCTGAAACTCTCACTCTGACGGTCAAGATCACAGTGCTTACCACACATTCCGGTAATGAGAAGTAGCTTATTGAGCTTCCGCACCAATTCCGCCCGGCTCGGGTCACTCAAATTAACGTTCTTCATTTTCTGAATGCCACTTAAACTTGATATGACTAATCTGGTAAGGTGCTGGAAATCGTCGAGTACATCGCTGATAATCCATAGGCAAGCTACCAAATCGTCTAGAATTGCCTTGCCCATGCGTGAGATAGTAGGCATGAGCTCTTTTCTGACCGAAGCAAGGAAGTTGTTGTGAGCCTTCGACAGATGCGGGAGTACATGGCGGAATATAATCACCACTGATCGGTAAATGGCCAAGTCATCGTTGCCTGCAACATTGGCGACATAGGGTTGAAGTAGCTGAATCTGCTCAGGGGTAAAAAGCTTTGCATTGGACTTAGCAAAGATCGTGAGAACCTGGAGTGCATCACGGGCTGACGGGGCAGTGTTTCCATCATTTGTGGAATTATCGATGATTGTCTCAAACATGGTGGCAACCAGAGCCTTGCAGACCTTGAAGTTTGCGGCAGCAAATTTTGCGTCATCGGAAAGCATATTCTGCAAGACTTTGTCCAGCACCGTGGACACGCTGCCGCCTCGCTGAACCGTCTTGACCATGAGAGCAACGTGATCAGCCATAGCCAGCTTGAATTGAGCCGAGGCAGCGTTGGACGAAGTAGGTTGGTAAAACGGCGACATCCACACCTCTTCGATAGTCTGTCGGGCCAATTCCTGAACACCCTCATCCTGATCAGTGACACGATGAAGGAGAGCATCCGCAATGGAGCTCCGAACGTCTGGGTTGGTATTTCTCAAGTAGATGTCTTTGGAAAGCTTCATGGCACGCTTCCGAACGCCGACACCGCTATCATTGACACGTTGCAGGATACTTGGTATCATGTCGTCTTCGAGGGCAGGTCTCAAGCTCATGCATTTGCCGATCAGACCTAATGCCGAGTCGCGGACCAGAACAGACGGGTCATTCGAGCATCGTAACAGCAAGTGCATCACGGCCGGTTCTCGGTCGAGAATTGTCGGATCGGTTTCCAATACAGTCGTAACACTCTTCAAGCTCTTGCTGCGAACTGTGGCCTGCTCGCTGGCCATTGATCCCAGAAGAATGGTGAGAACTCGACCGAACGATTCGCAGAATTGTGAATGTAGCAAAGTTAAGGAATAGGCAAGTCGAGCATGAGCGGCGCTCACAGAATCAAAGCTGTACTCCGCGGAAAGCCATCTCCTGTCTCCGATCATCATGCGAAGTCTGTAAGCTAGTCGTCCATACTCGCCCTCTGTCTGCGGAGAGTCATCTTCGTCATCGCTGGTTAAGCCATATGTAGTGCAGATCTTCGATGCCCATTCAGCCATGAAAAGACCGACTGCACTGCTTAGCTGAGGATCCAAAGAGCAGCGCTCATCAAGGTACTCAAGTGATGCACGGAAAGGTCCGGCTGACCAAGATACAAGGTCGACAGGCGAAACTTTCTTCTCCAGGGATGCCTCTGCTAGTCGTGAGAGATGTCTGCCCAAATCCGAATCACCATTTTCAAGGGAACCAGCAGCCTTCCGGACATGAGAAATAAGCTCCGAAATTGCCGCTCCCATTAAGCCTAGGAGATCAAGAGCCATATTCTTGGCTGGGGCTGGAGTCTTATCTCCTTCTGCCAAGTGCACCATCTTAAAGAGGAACAAACGCAGCAAAAGCTCTGCAGCGGGCCACTCCGTGGAGTTGAGGCAAGTAATGAAATCTTCCACAAACAGGTCCAACAAGTTTCGGTATGGTGCATCACCAGTCTTTGTCGACTTCATGGCTCTGTTGACAATAAATGCAACCACGTAGGAAGCATTGGATTTGGCGGTGTCGAGTAGGGGCGAGACAACATCGCGAAGCTCCTGAATTGCCGTGGCGGTCTGCTGTTCGGCTCGTGCCACTGATTGGATTGTGGGAAGTCCATTGGAAAGGGGTTTGCCTTGATTGCCATCCACATCCTCGTCGCCATTGAGGACTTCAAGTGCCTTATTTCTTCGCTTCTCCCTGGCATCATCGGATTTGCTGGCACTAGTCTGGATAAGTCTCATAATCAAGGCTGAAACAAGTTGAATGCTTCCACCTTCAGCAAGCTTGAATTGACGAGCGCTCTGCTTGGTCACCGGGAGCTTCTCGAGGGACGTCAAAATCTCATCAAATATGCCTTGACGTTGTAGTGGTTTATTGAGGAAGATTTGCGCAAGAACATCCATAGCAACCACACGAAGACTGTCGAATTTCGCAACTCCGAGAACCGAATCTCTCTCGCTGTGGGCATTCTCAACAAATATCAAGCGTGATGCGGTGAATTCGAGGGTATTGATGACAGTCTCAGAAAGCTCGATGTTGGCCACAAGGGTAGCAAAGAGTGATAGGAGTCGTCGGCATTGCGTCAGGAGATTGGTGATAATCTTCTTCTGTGCGGAGAGGAGTTTGAATAAGTTTGTCGTGGTTCCAGAGCTGCGCATTTCCACGATCGGGATGATGCAGGATTCCGTGACGTTCTTGAATGCGTTAAGGGCTGCTTGTGTAACATCTTCCGAGTAGAGTTGCTTATCTTCACGGCCCCCAGACATCATTCGGAGTAAAGTCCGCGCAGACTTGAGTCCCATATCAGCACCGGAAACGTTGAGTAACCATGTATCAACTTCGGAATCCCCCATACCCTCTTCGACCTTAACATCTATGGTTTCGGCATCCTTGAGAGCGCCCTCACTCAGCTTTTGCAATCGGATCAAATCATCAAGGGGAACCTGGGAAAAGCGGCCGACCGAGATAATCTTTTGCAGCAGACTTTCAACCTTTGCCTGTGCAGAAGCTGTGAGGCTGATCCCATCGCTTGTCGTGGTGAAGAAACCATTGGACACGATAGTGTCAGGCTGGAGCTGGTCTTCGGCTTCAAAAATATCCTGCAGCTGATCCCGTAGACTTCGGAATGCTAGATCGGCCTTCTCACGTTGATCCAAGCTCATTGATAGTTCATCTTCGGAACCACATTCTGATCGCTTTCGCTTTCTCGATAAGTGCTGGGGAGTCTCGGGCGAGTCGTGGAGAATTTCATAGTCTTCAGGTCTAAATGCTGGCGAAGGTCCCGGTACGACTACTGCCAATCTTGAATTCGATCCCGAAACTGGAGCTGTCGGTTGGAGCTGTCTTTGCGCAGTAGGGGTACGAGGTTCCGCTTGCGTATTCAATGCCACAACCGCAGGGGGTTGACCTTGAGGAACTGGATGAGGAGATTGTGCAACCACGGGACGGACAGTAGCTGGGGAGGGAAGTTGGACTGAGGGCTGAGATGATGCATGACTCTCTGGGTTATAAGACGGCACTACGACCGCAATGCTCGAGCCCTTCCGAGCTGGTGTCGATTGTTGGGGTGTCACAACCTTGGGTTTCGGCTTCTTGACTTTGACGGGAACCTGGACCGTAATGGATGAGTTCTCATCATGCGCGTCGTGGTTCGCAGCAGCCCTATCTATCTGTTTTGGTTTCGATTTCGGCGGAGACTTCTGGGTTTGTAACGCGGCTTTATTGTTCGCGGCTCGTGGGCTTGGGCTATCGGGAGCGGGGGTTGGATATGAGTATTCGGGAGAGGTAGCGTCGTAAAGCATCTGCGAAAAAGGAGTAAGAGACATTTTGGGAGGGTCGCTTGGTCGGGATTCAGAGGTCGACTTTTTTGGGGCGATCTTGAAGTTACTGAAAAGGTTAGCTAAAGCTGAGGAGATGTGTTGCTGTTGCTTACAGATGTGAAATCTTTTCTGGTTGAAGAAGTTGCTTGAGATCTTGTAATGTTTGCTGCAATCTTTGGGAAGTCTTGTACGGATCTGAAGCCTCGTGGTTCAGACTCTCTAAGCCTCGTCTTGCCTCATCACGCTCGGTCGCAGTAGAAAACAATGACGCTGAAGATCGCAGACCAGTTGTTGGGAGTGGGATGATATCTAAAGTTGATGAGATTAGCAGATTGTTTGTAGCGCCGGGTCGGTGTATCGGTACCTGAATTGAAGGGAACAACTGAAGAGAAAGGTGAATAGGGGAGAGCTTCTTCGACTGTCGGAGGCCTCGATCTCGTGCGCCGTGTTCCATCCATTGCATAATTGCCGTTTGACCCATTCGCGACTCCATTTTGGATGGAATAACCGTTTGACTCCATGGTTTGCGCCGGAGAAGGAGTGTGAAGGTTGATGATTGAGGTCGGCCAGGAAATATCATGACCTAGAGAAGGTTGAGAAGCTGTATGAGCATAGTACAAGACCGAAGAATGCTTTCAGTCGATAATGAAACCGCAAAAGTTCTCGGTTTATTGTTTGGGCATGTCGTCTTGGTGGTTGAATGTCGAGGATCATTCAGATTCAAGGTCTAAGCAGCCGAGAAGCCAGCCTTGTCTCCAGTAACGGCGCGCTAAGCCGCATTTGCCCACATTTTGAGAGGCCGCCCCCTTGCATCAAAATTTATTTATCCATTTCTGAAGCCTCACCCAAAATCAAATTGCGACACCCGCCAAAATGTCTGCAGTTGGATCTCTCGTATTTTGCACCGATTGTGGTAATTTACTGGATACTTCTACTGGGAATAAGAATACTATACTGGTCTGCGACTGCTGTGGAGCAGAAAACAAAGGTAAATAAATACTATATTTATCATGGGTCCGGTTTGAAAATGCTCATGTTCTCGCAGATACTGCTTCCAAGACAATTACAACAACAACGAAAGCCTCCTCTTTCCCCTCACTTCTAAGACAAAAGCGATCGGCTGTGCAGACGGTGGAGAGAAGCGATATGCAGAATGAAGCTGTCATTCAGCAGACATGTCCGGAATGTGGAAGGATGGAAGTTAGGTATTCTGCGGTGCAGTTAAGAAGTGCCGATGAAGGTAGCACAATCTTTTATACTTGTGATTGTGGTTACAAGTAGGTAGATGTATATTTGGAGTCTCGCATCCGTGCTAATATATCCAAGGTGGAACACGAACAATTAAGCCCGAGCGACACAATTAGTTGTTATGAGACGTTATAGCAAGATCGAAGCCTTGAATTACGATATCATACATGAAAAGGATATAGCGAGGCGCAGATATAAAGAGTTGCATTTCATGGCCCAAGCGCTTTGGTACCTAGCAGTCTAAAGGCTTTACACCCGGCCCCCAATCATCTACGCAGTCGCAGCCTCTGGAATCAAAGCATATTCGACCTCACCACCCTTCTCAAACTCCGCCATATCAAGGGCAACCACAACACTCTCCCTAACAACCTGCTCCTTATCATCCAAAAACCGCTTCAAAATATCCTCAACACCTTCCTCCTCGCCCAAACTGCCCAGTGCTTCAGCAGCCTCATGTCTGACCATACTTGCCTCCTCTAAATCGCTGAGCGCCGCTGTGAGAGCTGGGATCGATGCAGGGTGTGATAGTTGGCCAAAAACAAATGCGATTTCATGTCTGAAGAGCGCAGATGGATCTGCGAAGCCCTTTGCGAGCGCTTGGACGGCGGGGACCGCTGTAGGGAGGTCTGGAGGAGAAGCAAGATCTCGGAGACCAAACATGGCTCTGTACCGTAGAAATAATGGTAATTTTGTATCGAGCAATGTTTTTTTGAGATTTTCGATTGATTCAGATTGTTCCATGGGTGGTGCGGGGTCGATGGATGCGAAATCGCTTTTCTGTTAGCATAGTCTTCAAAATCGTAAAGGGAAGTACCTTCGCCGTAACTTCTCCGCCTTGCGCTCCTCAGAAGTCTCCCACTCGATCCTAGCAACCGCAATCTCGCACGTCTCTCTAACGACCTCGACTTCCTCCTTGGAATCTCTTAGTTCTCGTAAAATATCTAAACTGCCCACATCACCCAATGCGCCTAATGCCTCCGCTGCCTCATGTCTACACATAGAGTCCTCATCCTTGTCTTCGAGAACAGCTCGCAAGAATGGGGATGATGCTAGATTTCTCGTTTGCCCTAGGCAGTATGCTAGTTCGTGTTTGAGGAGTGCGGAGGGAGATGTAAATGCTGCTGCGATCGCGTGGATGGCGGGGAGGGAGGATTGGCATGCGAGATGTTTGAGGGAGAAGAGGGCGCGGAAACGGCGTGCGAGGGGTTCGGATTCGGAGGTTAGAGTCTTGCGGAGCGCGATTATGGTTGGGTCGGAGGTTGGAGGAGGGGATGTTGCTGAGGGGGCCATTGTGTGTAATGTAAATAATTGTCTTGAGGAGTTAAGAGCATTTGACTTTTGGTGATGCGCTGCTCGGCAAATAGTATCGCCGAAGCGGGGCCGTCGGAACCCTGAATTCCTCGCTGGAGCTCAATACTCGTATGTAGCAAAATAAGAAAAAATTTGTCCAAAATTGTCAAACATAGGTCTTTCAAAGACCCCAAACTGAACCACCTGGTTTCGGTTCTATGGTGTAATGGGTTCGCAAAACCCCTTCCCCTATTCCAATACCTATAACGTTCTAACATCCTCCAGTTAGCACGGTATGGCCTATGAATCCTTCCAAAATTTGGAAACATCCTAATGTAATCATTAGTCGGATTCTGAGCGCTGTGATCAATGATTCTGGCATTGGAAAATTCCGGAGATGGGGGTTCGATTCCCCCTAGAACCTTTGCGGTTCCTCCAGTGCAAATTCTTTTTGCTTTTTGAGGCAGTTGATATTGTTTTTGTCGAGGTTATCGAGGTCTTTTCCACAATGAAGCTGGAGGCTGCTATCTCTCTTACGAAGCAATTGAAAACCGTCCATTTCTCAGGAACACCAAAATCGCTTACTGTATGTTCGCTCTAATTTATTACTAACGTCCGTCCCTGCGTGGCGAGAAACCCACCGTGCCGAGAAAATTGATAGGTACTTTGACTTTAAGCATCTCAAACTCAATGCACATCTCTATCATATCATATCATATCATATCATATCATATCTCTCTAATATTCCTATATAAGTCGTGTTTTGTAGCTACTCTTGAACACTCGAACCCCTCATTAGAAAATTAAGTTCGCATCATCGCCCTTGCGCCTAATTTGCGGACAGTTTCCTTTTTATACTTATAAAAAGGTCTTACCCGAGCTTTAAGGCTTCACTAGCATACTGGAAATCGTCAATAATCCCCGCACGTCCCATAATGCCTTCGAAATTTTAGCTTCCGCTAAAAAAAGAAGGTTCTTCGAAGAGAAGAGAGCGCGGTGCTTTCGGCAAATCCTTTTTCCGTATTAATCCGGTTTGTTTATTAATCTCTTAGTAATATTCAGCATTGTGGCTATGTAGATGATGTGGCTGACACCTCCCGGGTACGATTATTATGGCGGTGTTTCGTGAGGCAGGCACGGAAGTTAATTTTGCCGACTCAACGCGCTAAGCCTAATTAGAATAAAATTACCTGATCGTCCCGCTCTAACCACTCCGTTACCGACCGACCAATAAAAGCACTCGTATAGTCAGCTAGCTCTGCTTCCCACCGATGTAATAGCCGTTGACGTACCTCTATATCTAGCGAATCAGAGACCTCAACTACCTCGAAAAAGCGGGTCCGGATTGACTCTAGCGCCTCGTTCGTGACTAGCTTTGCTTCCACTTCACGTGACGGAACTATTCCCTCCTTGCTAATCTTAATTAGCCCCCTACTAGTATAAATCTCGAACCCTTCAGCTAAGTCAGCCCAATCCGGCTCTTCTATCTCTCCGAGGATCTCCCATGCGTAGATCACGTGCTTGCAAGGAAGCCAATAAGGTCTTGCGAAGCGACAGTCGCACTTGCCTAATTCGGAAAGGCCTGCCTTGTCACCTGACTCAGCAAGCTTCTCGGAGCCTTGTATCTCTTCCAATAAGAGTAATTGCACGTGATATGGAAAAGCGTCTAGCCATGGATGCTCTAGCGTTGCGCTAAGCTTCTTCTTTGACCAATCATAAGCTGCTTTTTGATCACGTGATTACTTCGTCGCGTCGAGAAAACGCGTCCCGAGCTGCGCAGCGTCTCATATTCTGCTGTTCCTCCGCAACAACTTTCAACCTACTAGTTATCAGTCCATTTGCAAAGTATTGTTCCGTTTGTTATCTATAGGAACATGGCACCATTTCGAATTCTTTTCCGTACCTGGTCCAGTTCATCAGCCGGTACAAACTCACGACGAGGCTGTCGCTCCGGCGACAGGAATCGAAATATCAGTGAACGTGAGGTAGCTGAACACTTCGAGAACCACAGTAACCTGGATAACCGAGTCCCTACATGCTTTATCTCAACAACAGATGACCCAGTGCGCGCTTTGAAAATTGCTATCGATTTGCAAGGTCAGGGTGATGTCAACATCCATATTTCCATCATTCGAAGCAACAACTACCTCTGGGGTGAAGCACTTGCATCCTTGTTCGGTCATGAAAACAAGGCTCTCTTTAGAACCGAGTTTTTATTCCTCTGGGAAATCGAAGCCACCGAGATCCTACACGTTGTATCGCTTGGGGCTCTAGAAAGAAGCAACCTACTCAGCAAATTCAAAGTCCTCGACCCCGAGTACTGGGGTAGAGATACCCTACCATCGCTTTTGAAAATACGGCAAGAAATCTGCGACAATAATGAGCAGGCTTGGGATGCAAATAGTAGAACATGGCCAGAGCGTTCGGGTCGCTACGTAGCTGCTATTGCGAAGTGTTTTGGGAACGGCGCTCCACAGCGTGCTATTGCGTCGTTGATCTGGGACCGTGGGACACACTTTGAGCCTGATGATTATGAGCTTGGGGGGTTGGACTTGCGCGTAAGGGATGCGATACGGAGAGTTCTAGACCAAGAGGGGCATTCTTGCTGGTATGATCAGTGGTGTGGGGAACTAGCGAGCGCATAAACGTGCATGCTTTGGGATTATGGGTGGATCGTATATCTCTATCTAAATCTACTTTAGTTACAGTGAGTCAGTCGATGAATTTCACGTAGATTAAAATTTAATGCTACTTGCCAAGGCGAAAAGGCTTGGGTATCGAGGGACGGACGAAGACGGTATCCGTCATGTCCAGGAAGCGAATGCGAAACGACGGGCTACTGTATGATTGCTGGCTAGCGTCTCCCTCCCTCCACAGCTTCGACTTATTAACCACCCCCCCCCGGTCGAAAAGATTCGAGCCCAAAATTATACGAACACAGCTCCGGTCCGGCAAGACGACTCTTTCTCAGCGAACGCACAACTCAATGCTCCCAATACCCAAAGGGATACTCCTTCCGAGCAAAAAGTAGCTCTGTACGCAACTATCAAAATCGTCTGTCTTCTTTAGGTGAGAGATGCTTCTGTCGCGACGAGCTTCCGACTTTTCACTTTAGGCTTTTATTTTCTTTCATAAAATTTTGCGCCTTGCCTAGAACGATGATCCTCTTCGATTCTTAGCCCTGGCATCCAAGGAGAACCAGCTCCTCTTGCAAAGGTGGATAGATCGCTGACTTCTAAGATGACCTTATCGATGACAGAGTGGTGGATGAAGTGAGCTATCGAGGCCGAGAGGAGCACGGTGTCAGCGCGCCAGACGGCGATGATCTGGCGAAGACGTTAAAGCAGCTCATAAGGTGACAATGGCAGTTAACTCGCCTTCTACGACTCCGATCGTCGATTTCGAAGGCTTCGTGTGAGCCGCAGGCTCACACCCACGTAATTAACTAACGTACTCGGCAAGCGAGTTGCGCATGTAAGCGAGTTGCGCAGGTGTGAAATCACCAAAA